>SJYC01111103.1:0-17244 GCA_006408675.1 Madoqua kirkii | reverse complement strand
ACTCTGTGCGACTCCATAGATGGCAGCCCACCAGGCTTCCTCATCCCTGGGATTCTCCAGGCAAGAACACTGGAGTGGGTTGCCATTTCCTTCTCCAACGCATGAAAGTGAAAAGTGAAAGTGAAGTCGCTTGGCTAGCAAGTCTGAAAAGCCTAAATTCTCCATATTGTGTACTGTGCTGTGTTAAGTTGCTTTGGCCGTGTCCAGCTCTTTGGAACCTCATGGACTGTAGCACACCAGGCTCCTCAGTCCATGGATTCTCCAGCCAAGAATACTGGAGTGAGTTGCCATGCCATTTTCCAGGGGATCTTCCTGATCCAGGAAATGAACGCACATCTCCTGCATTGCAGGCAGATTCTTTACCACTGAGCCCCCAGGGAAGTCCAAATTCTCCACTCTGTGACAACCTGGAGGGGTGGAATGGGGTGAGAGATGGGAGAGAGGTTCACGAGACAGGAGACATACATATACCTATGGCTGATTCATGTTGATATATGGCAGAAACTAACATAATAATGTAAAGCAATTATCCTCCAGTTAAAAAAATTTTTTTTTAAAGTAAGGCTTATGAGTTCTGTGAACATGGGCAAGTTGCTTAGCTTCTCCAAGAATTGATTTCTTTATTTGTAAAAGTGAAAATGATACCAGAACCTCAGAAATGTATGTGTGAATTGAAAGTGTGTTACTACATATATAATAAGTATGAATAGCTCCATAGCACTCAAGGTACAAGAGTTGTCATGGTTCTTTATTTTCTAAATATGGTCATATCCAAATCACAACCTATCAAAGTCAGTATACAAAGTCCAGTATAAGTGATTAATTGAGGTTACCCTCATGGGAGCTTGCAAAATCCCTGAGGCTTACATATCCCTAGGAAAGTCTAGAAGGGCCTGGCTCTTGGTCAACAAGGATGGCTACTATCCATCTCTGGTTCTCAGCAATAGTTGGGCACTGCTTCTATGCCATATACTGGAGAGGGCCTCCTTGGATGGCATGAACAATATATAATTGCAGTGTTTCTCTCTAACAACTCCTTGGTCAAAAATGATTTACTTCAGATGCTTCAGTTCAGTTCAGTTCAGTCGCTCAGTCGTGTCCGACCCTTTGCGACCCCACGAATTGCAGCACACCAGGCCTCCCTGTCTATCACCAACTCTCGGAGTTCACTCAGACTCACATCCATCGAGTCTGTGATGGCATCCAGCCTTCTCATCCTCTGTCATCCCCTTCTCCTCCTGCCTCCAATCCCTCCCAGCATCAGAGTCTTTTCCAATGAGTCAACTCTTCGCATGAGGTGGCCAGAGTACTGGAGTTTCAGCTTTACCACCATTCCTTCCAAAGAAATCCCAGGGCTGATCTCCTTCAGAATAGACTGATTGGATCTCCTTGCAGTTCAAGGGACTCTCCAGAGTCTTCTCCAACACCACAGTTCAAAAGCATCAATTCTTCAGCACTCAGCCTTCTTCACAGTCCAACTCTGACATCCAAACATGACCACAGGAAAAACCATAGCCTTGACTAGACAGACCTTAGTGAGCAAAGTAGTGTCTCTGCTTTTGAATATGCTGTCTAGGTTGGTCATAACTTTTCTTCCAAGGACATGCAGCATTTGAGGATAATTATCACAGGTATTCAAACATCCATTTCATATATGCTGTGCTGGGCTTCGGTCTCTCAGTCCTTTCCGACCTTTGCAACCCCATGAAGTGTAGCCCACCAGGCTCCTCTGTCCATGGGGATTCTCCAGGCAAGAATACTGGAGTGGGTTGCCATGTCCTCTTCCAGGGGTCTTCCCAACCCAGGGATAGAATCCAGGTCTCCATCATTGCCGGCAATTCTTCATTGTTTAAGCCACCAGGGCTTGTTATCTCCAGAATACTGAGTCAAACACTTGAAGATTCTACGATCTTCCCCAGGTTTCAATTGGGGAAAAACCTCCAGGGTTGGATCACTCTTCTAAAGCCTCCATTTTTGTCTCTTTTGGGACCATGCAGTTTAATCCCTGTATTGGCAGTGGGCTTTGAAATGAGTCCTGAAACTCACTCTGAGGTAAAAGGAATCGAAAATTCAAAGGTGTTCAGTTCAATTCAGTTGCTCAGTCGTGTCCAACTCTTTGTGATCTCATGAACCGCAGCACACCAGGCCTCCTTGTCCATCACCAACTCCTGGAGTCTACCCAAACCCATGTCCACTGAGTCGGTGATACCATCCAACCATCTCATCCTCTGCCATCCCCTTCTCCTCCTGCCTTCAATCTTTCCCAGCATCAGAGTCTTTTCAAATGACTCAGTTCTTTGCATCAGGTGGCCAAAGTATTGGAGTTTCAACTTCAATATCAGTCCTTCCAATGAACACTCAGGGCTGATCTCCTTTAGAATGGACTGGTAAGATCTCTTTGAAGTCCAAGAGACTCTCAAGAGTCTTCTTCAACACCACAGTTCAAAAGCATCAATTCTTCGGTGCTCAGCTTTCTTTATAGTCCAACTCTCACATCCATACATGACTACTGGAAAAACCATAGCCTTGACTAGACGGACCTTAGTCAGCAAAGTAATATCTCTGCTTTTTACTATGCTGTCTAGACTGGTCATAAGTTTTCTTCCAAGGAGTAAGTGTCTTTTAATTTCATGGCTGCAGTCACCATCTGAAGCAATCTTGGAGCCTAGTAAAATAAAGTCTGACACTGTTTCCACTGTTTCCACATCTATTTCCCATGAAGTGATGGGACGAGATGCCATGACCTTAGTTTTCTGAATGTTGAGCTTTAAGCCAACTTTTTCACTCTCCTGTTTCACTTTCATCAAGAGGCTCTTTAGTTCTTCTTCACTTTCTGCTATAAGGGTGGCATTATGTGCATATCTAAGGTTATCGATACTTCTCCTGGCAATCTTGATTCCAGCTTGTGTTTTTTCCAGCCCAGCATTTCTCATGATGTACTCTGTATATAAGTTAAATAAGCAGGATGATAATATAAAGGTGTAGGGCCCTAGTATTATTCCTTGGTGAAAACAGAATAGAAAAAAATCAAAGCATTGATTAATTTATCAATAAATTATACTGATGCACAGGCAAATCACTCAGCATAGAATAATAGCTCAACATATGTTCCTTTTTATCATGTTATTTGGAAAACTGTAAGTGCACACTGATGATGATCCACTGAACCTCCTGTATCTTGGGAAGCAAAGGGTATGGGGCAATGATCCTGGCTTTTACAGTCACACAGATCAGGCGTTGACTCCTGAGTCTGCTGTTTATTATCTTTGTGCAGTTAGGTGACTTATATCACTCAGCCTCAGTGTTTCTTCTGTAAAATTAATTGTGCTGGTTAAATGCACATGACCTACAGCCTTAGGCTTCAGCTGACATGACGCATAAGTATTTCACATTTAGGGCTTCTCTAGTGGCTCAGTGATAAAGAATCCACCTGCTGATGCAGGAGACACGGGTTCAATCCCTGGCCCTGGAAAATCCCACATGCTATGGAGCAGTGGAGCAGTGCACCACAACTACTGAGTCTGTGCTTAAGAACCATAACTCCTGAGCTCTTGCACCACACTACTGAAGCCCGCAGGCCCTAAAGCCTGTGCTCCCCAACAATAGCCGTCATCTCAATGAGAAGCTTCCCACAACAACTAGAGAGCATCCTTTGCTCGCTGCAACTAAAGAGAAGTCCATGCAGCAATGGAGAGCCAGCACAGCCAAAAAATAACTGCATAATGAATAAATGTATTATATTTCACATTTATAATAATGTCTCTAACTCTCAAGGCTGTGAGACCATCTCCTCAACAACCAAAAAAAAAAAATCAGGTTTTTGATAGCAGCCCTTCCTGGTGGCTCAGATGGTAAGAATCTGCCTGCAACGTGGGAGACCTGGGTTTGATCTCTGGGTTGGGAACTCACAGAGGAGGACATGGCAACCCACTCTAGTATTCTTGCCTGGAGAATCCCCATGGATGGAGGAGCCTGGTGGGCTCCAGTTCATGGGGTTGCAAAGAGTTGGACAAGTTTGAGCGACTGAGCACAGCACAGCACTTCCAACTAATTTAATTGTGTCTGGGAGGCCCTGTGGGTGAGGTTTGCCTTCAGTCACTTTTTCCTCCTGTCCCTACTCTTAGCCTCAGGCTGCTGTTCTCATGTTTGACTCCCTTTCTGAGCAGTAGAAAAATTCCTGTCAGGTCTCATGATGAGAGGTATTTCAAGTTAGTTCCCTAAAACCAGATTTGCAGGTAGGTCCCAGCGGCAGCACACGCATACCTGGTGAGAAGCAATGTCAGGGAAGGTCATGTGCAGCCTCCTGCTGCCACATCCATGCCTCTCTTTGACATTCAGACAAGCTACCAGCTTAGAGCTGTTCTTCTATATCTTCTCAGGACTTCTAAGATCCCTTTCTCCAGGCCAGCCTCCTTCAAAAAATCCCAGGCCCCTCCAATTGTTTGTGGATGTCTGAATACAATATGTGGATCAGGTTTAAATTCTCACCTACAGATATCCTGGACCTGTGCAAAACAAGATGTGTGTTAAGATATCTATGTCAGTCCTTAAGAGCACTCTGTGATGGTCACAAAGTCCCTGGGACATTTTGCAATAAGAAGCTGTGGTTTTAGGCACAAATAGAGGACCTCATATCATGCTTCAACCTTGACCTAGTCCAAAATATCCCTTAAAGCAACTAGCGTCTTCCACATAGTAAGATCTCAGTAAATAGAAGTCCCTTTCTATCTCCTTTGCTTAAGAACAATTTGATGTATTTGTAGGATGTATAAATCATATTTTATCTTTATGCCAAGAAAACTGCTTTTATAGTAATAAAATCTGAGACCCAAAGTCCTCTGGGTCATATTGTTAAAATAGAGCTCCCCGGGACTTGGGATCTTACTATCAATGTAGTCTACATGGTTTTCAGCTTAACTGGCCTAGTCAGAAATACAACTAATGGAATGTACAATAAATTACCAGAGAAAGTCATGGTATTGCACTATGGTAAGAGCCATTACACCTTGTACCCCAACAAGCAAGAAATTTATACCAAAAAATGGAGCAGAATAAAACTGGCTCCTTGAGTGCCATGTGACAGAGACATAGAGCATAAGACACCAGAGTTAAGAGTGTAGGGCCAAGAAAATCATTAAAACTCTTCCCCAGAACTTTCAAATAAAGTAGGAAGTGAAGTGTTTGGAAGCCATGCTGCAGGGAAATGAAGCCTCTATAAAGTTTATATTTAGGTGAACTTTGATCTTTTGCCAATGTAAAGAATAAGCACTATTTATTAATACCCATTGGAGAAGGAATCAGCAACCCACTTCAATATTCTTGCCTGAAAAAATCCCATGGCACTAAAGAAAAGTCTCAATTTAAACACAGAAAAATATGGCTTTAGACATTCTTGGAAAACAAACAATGATTAGTACTTGAAAAGGTGTCTAGGTCTGATGAAACATGAGACTGTTCCTTTTATTACAAAAGGATTAGGATTCTCACAAAATCTTTAAAGAAGAACTAAAATTGATTTAAAAACATTTGCATGATGTTTATAGTTATAAGCCTTTTACATAGTTACTTGCTTTAAAACAAGCATGTGAAATACTGTTGGCTCCATTCTACACAAAAAGTAACTGAGGAAAAGTTTGCTTAAAAGAGTAAGAAAAGAGTCAGAATTAAAAATCAAATCATCATTAATAAATATAGGTATCATATAACCTAAAATTCCATTTCTAGGATATGGTAATTTCATTTGAATAAAAATGAAAGCATATGTTCACATATACTTTCATTTGTATTCAATTGTATTCATATGTATTTCATTTGTATACACACACACACACACACACACACACACACACACACACACATGAAAGTTCAGCCAAAATGTGGAAGTAAACCATATGCTCATTAGAGGACAAATGGATAAACAAAATCTGATTTCTAAATACAAGGAATGAAATATTATTCAGCTGCAAAAAGGAAAGGACTGATATATATTACAATATGGACAAAAGCAATGCCAAAGAATGCTCAAAATACTGCATAATTACACTCATCTCACATGCTAGTAATGCTCAAAATTCTCCAAGCCAAGCTTCAACAATACATGAACCGCCAACTTGCAGATGTTCAAGTGGTTTTTGAAAAGGCAGAGGAACCAGAGATCAAATTACCAACATCCACTGGATCTTCAAAAAAGCAAGAGAGTTGCAGAAAAACTTCTATTTCTGCTTGTTGACTATGCCAAAGTCTTTGACTGTGTGGATCACAATAAACTGTGGAAAATTCTGAAAGAAATTGGACTACCACACCACCTAACTTGCCTCTTGAGAAACCTGTATGCAGGTCAGGAAGCAAAAGTTAGAAGTGGACATGAAACAACAGACTGGTTCCAAATAGGAAAAGGAATACGTCAAGGCTGTATATTGTCACCCTGCTTATTTAACTCTCATGGTGCAGAGTACATCATGAGAAACGCTGGACTGGAAGAAACACAAGCTGGAATCAAGATTGCCGGGAGAAGTATCAATAATTTCAGATATGAAGATGACACCACTCTTATGGTAGAAAGCGAAGAAGAACTAAAGAGCCTCTTGTTGAATGTGAAAGAGGAGAGTGAAAAGGTTGGCTTAAAGCTCAACATTCGGAAAACTAAGGTCAAGGCATCTGGTCCCATCACTTCATGGCAAAAGATAGGAAAATGGTGGCTGACTTTATTTTTCTGGGCTCCAAAATCACTGCTGATGGTGACTGAAGCCATGAAATTAAAAGACACTTACTCCTTGGAAGGAAAGTTATGACCAGCCTAGACAGCATAGTAAAAAGCAGAGACATAACTTTGTTAATAAAGGTCCGTCTAGTCAAGGCTATGGTTTTTCCAGTGGTCATGTATGGATGTGAGAGTTGGACTATAAAGAAAGTTGTGCACCAAAGAATTGATGCTTTTGAACTGTGGTGATGGAGAAGACTCTTGAGAGTCCCTTGGACTTCAAGGAGATCCAACCGGTCCATTCTAAAGGAGATCAGCCCTGAGTGTTCATTGGAAGGACTGATATTGAAGCTGAAACTCCAATACTTTGGCCACCTGATGCAAAGAACTGAGTCATTTGAAAAGACCCTGATGTTGGGAAATATTGAAGGCAGGAGGAGAAAGGGATGGCAGAGGATGAGATGGTTGGATGGCATCACTGACTCGAAGGACATGAGTTTAAGTAAACTCTGGGAGTTGGCGATGGACCGGGGGCCTGGTGTGTTGTAGTCCATGGGGTCGCAAAGGGTTGGACATGACTGAGTGACTAAACTGAACTGATGGACATACTTTGAAAACACTTTGCTATTGAAAGAAGCCAATAACAGACTGCATGTGATATAATTCCATTCACATAAAATGCCACAAATAGGCAAAGCTGCAGAGATAGAGAGCTGATCAGTGGTTGCTTTGGGTGAGTGGAATGGATAGTAGGTGTGAGGTGGGGAAAGTAAAGCTAATGAGTAACAGATTTCAAAAAAAATTTAGTTCATGACTTGAACTTTCAGCTCCTGGTCTAAGCTATATTTCTTGACTCCCAAAACTTGCTATCTAGAACTTCTTGCTCTGTATACTTGAATAGTATAAAATACATTTAGTTTTGATATGCACAGGGGTGGGAAAGTGAGGTGAAAATAGTCCCTTCAAGGAAACTGGCTTCATGAGTCTCAATTATAAATGGATGTGTGACATGTTGTATAAAGTTTCAACATCTATTTGCTTTGACTATTCTTGTATCTTCCCGTACTGTAGATCAGGTCTACCACTGTCCTGTTGCTACTGAAAATCACAGAAAAAGAAGGGATTAAAGTATCAGAGTAGGGTATTCCAGAACAGGTTCATTACATTGTTCTGTTTAACTAATTTCACCTATCAACGAGGTGGTCAACTAGGACTCCAAACTTTATTTCTCAAGAAGCTGTGAAAAATTAATAAACAGAAACATCAATTAAATAGAGTTGGGAGACCAGAAAGGAGCTCTCACACCCTGCAGAGATAACACAGCCTTTGGGTGAAAGAAGACTCTTCTTGTTTCCTGGCATGGACTCAGCCAATGAAAAGCCATAGATTCTGTTTACTAGAGTTCTTCCAACTTCCTTTTCTCCTCTATTGGCTTGACCTGGTTGCAGCCCTAAATCTGTATTCTTACTGATCCCCAACAAGCCTATCTTCGCTGAAGAAATAACTGGCAGAAATAATTTATTTCAGGTTAACAAAGCAATTGTCAAGCTGGGAGAAAATGTCAGCTATGTAAATGGGCACAGATATTTGAAAACTGAAAAGAAATTTGTTGTTCTTCTTTTCTCAAAAAAAATCCCACCATTAGTTTCTGATACTGACCATAACTAGATGTGAAGAAGGGACCTCTGATGACTCTTTACTATTAAGTACTAAGTGAATTGGAGGCCTGTACTCGGGGCCTTAGGCTAGCAAATTTTTGAAACTTACCAAGACACTGGGCTCTTTGATCGTAACAGTGACCGGTTGGTTGTAAACCACCCTCTCATCATTACCACAGGCTACTGTCGTTGACCCAGGATTCCTCAGGTTCTCATGAGCAGCTATCAATCAGAAATAATAAGGTGAAAAGTTTTTAAAAAAGGTCATACACCCTCTATTTGTCCCTGTTTTCTAAGAAGTGGATTTCATTCCTCAGGCCTCAATTTCAAAGCTCTTAGAAGCTTTTATTTGGAAATCTGATTATATCTATAGCAATTATCATAATTAAAACAAACTTTCCACAACTATGCATTTCCTAATAAATAAATCTCCAAATTTTCCCGTCATTCTTACTCACCAGGTGGCGCCACCTACATTTCCTAAAGACTCAATTTCTGAATTAACTTTTTACAGTAGGTTCAAGTCTCTGTGTTAATATTCAGATTTGTAAACTTCTGTTATTCAAGACTTATAATGAAATAAGAAATTTTGTAAGTGGAACCCAGTTGTAGTTGAAAACGTGGTTGCAACACATTCAGGTGTTTAACTTTGAAGTCATTCTTGTATATTTCAACCAGAAGTACGGCCGAAGTTTAAGGGCAAGCTGTGAGGATAGAAACCACAGCCAGCAGACTCCACTCTTCTACTTGGGTGGTGCCTTATTCCTGACAGGTGTAAGAGCAGATGTCTTCTCCTTCCATAAACACTGCTTCATTATAAAACACACACGATATTGCCTACAATGATCTTAGAATATAACTTAGCCTTTAATAAACTTCTAAAAATCTTGAAGTATTCTTCCTTGACTATGGTGTGTAAAGCAGTCTCTAAAAATAGTATTTATCCAGAATGTAAAGGCAACTCTGGAAATGAAGTAGTGAAGTTAGGAGGAGGCAGGATGCTGGATATCTGAATTATGTTCAAAGGAGGAAGCAGATCACATCTATTTGCTCTCCTGTATTTCCTGGTTCCTTTGGGTTCAGTTCAGTTTAATTCAGTCGCTCAGTCATGTCTGACTCTTTGCGACTCCATGGATCGCAGCACGCCAGGTCTTCCTGTCCATCACCAGCTCCCAGAGTTCACTCAGACTCACACCCATTGAGTTGGTGATGCCATGCAGCCATCTCATCCTCTGTTGTCCCCTTCTCCTCCTGCCCTCAATCCCTCCCAGCATCAGAGTCTTTTCCAATGAGTCAACTCTTTGCATCAGGTGGCCAAAGTACTGGAGTTTCAGCTTTAGCATCATTCCTTCCAAAGAAATCCCAGGGCTGATCTCCTTCAGAATGGACTGGTTGGATCTCCTTGCAGTCCAAGGGACTCTCAAGAGTCTTCTCCAACACCACAGTTCAAAAGCATCCATTCTTCAGCACTCAGCTTTCTTCATGGTCCACCTCTCACATCCATAGATGACCACAGGAAAAACCATAGTCTTGACTAGACGGACCTTAGTCGGCAAAGTAATGTCTCTGCTTTTGAATATGCTATCTAGGTTGGTCATAACTTTTCTTCCAAGGAATAAGCGTCTTTTAATTTCATGGCTGCTGTCACCATCTGCAGTGATTTTGGAGCCCAAAAAAATAAAGTCTGACACTGTTTCCACTGTTTCCCCATCTATTTCCCATGAAATGATGGGACCAGATGCCATGATCTTCATTTTCTGAATGTTGAGCTTTAAGCCAACTTTTCCACTCTCCACTTTCACTTTCAAGAGGGTTTTTAATTCCTTTTCACTTTCTGCCGTAAAGGTGGTGTCATCTGCATATCTCAGGTTATTGATATTTCTCCCAGCAATCTTGATTCCAGCTTGTGTTTCTTTCAGTCCAGTGATTCTCATGATGTACTCTGCATATAGGTTAAATAAGCAGGGTGACAATGTACAGCCTTCACATATTCCTTTTCCTATTTGGTCACTTTGGGTAGATGAGTCCAAAGAACTAGTTTTGACCAGCAAAATACTAATGGATGTAAGTGTATTATTTGAAATGCCTTTGCAAGTGGCTTGTTTCCCTCCTCCCCTAACAGAACACCTGAGGAAGTTGCATGCTCAAGCTGGAGCACCTATGGAAGGGTGGCAGCTCCTCTGGCTTGTGTCTCTGAATGATTGTGTGGCACAGAAAGTCAGCCAGCTCATATGGGAGATGTAGTGTGGACCACAAATAAACTTGTGTTAAACTCAGATTTTGGGGTTTATCATCACCTTTGAGCACATGCCCAGATAATTTCAGCTTTCAGCAAATATATTCTTCTCTCTTACATCATTCCTAACCAATACCTGACTTCAATCCATTTCAGATTATTTACCTTTGGGGCACTTTTTAGGGCCCCTAAATCTAATCAACTTAGATTTTGAGTTGATCTGTACTCATCTGTATTACACATCAGGAAGACCCCTGGAGAAGGAAATGGAAACCCACTTCAATATTCTTGCCTGGAGAATCCCACAGACAGAGGATCCTGGCAGGCCATGGTCCATAGGGTTGCAGAAAGTCGGACTCCACTGAAGTGACTAAGACTGCACTAAGCACGCATCTGTATTACATATTGTGTTGAAATCCTTAACTTCAGTTCTTTCATTTTCTTCTCTTTGCAAGGATTAACTTCAAGAAAAGGAATTTTAGTTTGACCTTGGTAGATAGAATTGATATGAAATCCCAATGAGGTCATTTTATAATTTGTGTTACATAATCTTGGTGAGCATCAGTTATCTCTTTTCTAAACAGGATCAAGAAGAGTACCAATCTTAGAAGGTTGATGTGAGGATTGGTTAAATTAGATAATACACATATTTTGAGTACTTTAAAAAGTAAAAATATAATTTTCTTTTCTGAATTCATGATTTTACCTTGGTGTTGAGAGTTTCTATCTGTAAAGGCTGAATCTAAAGTTTATTATATAAAGAATACAACAGAATAAATTAAAATTCTGCTTCTGACATACACATTTGATCATGTAATAAGATGACAGCCTTATAAACTTGTAGGACTCAGCTTAGCAGTTCATCAGTGATGGAGAGATCTTACTCCTTCTACCTGTGATGACAGCCAGGCCCTCTCTATGGTAAAATTCACCACTTTCACATGAAGGATAATTATGGGAAGAAGAGAAGAGTAAGAGAGTAAAGAGAGAGGATTCTGCACATTTTTCCCTCTCTGGGTTGTGGCTTTGGCCTAGATCTGAGCATTCTTTAAGTGAGAGGAACACCAAGAGTGGAAACGTTCACTTTCACCCTCTACTCTCCATCTGTGGTTCTGAGGAAGCAAACACGTGGGTGGTCATATTCCAACCTGAGGATGAACCAAGGTCAGGAAGAGGAAGGCCTGGAGCTTTAGGTTTCCAGTGTTGCCTTTGAGCTTATGAAGGATAAACTGACCCCAAGAAATTGAACATCAGGCTGGAGAGCTTGCAGCAGCAACCTGATGGAGTAAGAAATTCCACTGAAACCAGAAGAGGCAAAGGACATGACACTCAAGACCCCTGATCTTTCCCTGCTGCGATGAGGCTGTATCAGCTGCTCGCACATTGCTGTTCAATTGCTCAGTCATGTCTGGCTCTTTGACATCGCATGGACTGCAGCACAACAGGCTTCCCTGTCCTTCGCTGTCTCCTGGAGTTTGCTGAAACTCATGTCATTGGGTCAATTATGTTATCCAACTAGCTCATACTCTGTCATCCCCTTATTCTTCTGCCTCAATCTTTTCAGGGTCTTTTCCAGTGAGTTGACTCTTTTTATCAGGTGGCCAAAGCATTGGAGTTTCAGCTTCAACATCAGTCCTTCCAATATTCAGGGTTGATTTCCACTGGGATTGACTGGTTTGATTTCCTTGCTGTCCAAGGGACTCTCAAGAGTCTTCTCCAGCACCACAGTTTGAAAGCATCAATTATTCTGTGCTCAGCTTTCCTTATGGTCCAACTCTCACATCCCTATGTGACTACTGGAGAAATGATATCTTTGACTATATGGACCTTTGTGGACAAAGTCATGCCTCTGCTATTTAATATGCTGTCTAGATTTGTCATACCTTTCCTTCTAAGGAGAGAGCATCTTTTAATTTCCTGGCTAGACTCACTGTCCACAGAGATTTTGGAATCCAAGAAAATAACGTCTGTCACTGTTTTCAGTTTCCCCATCTATTTGCCGTATAGTGATGGGGCTGGATGCTATGATCTCAGTTTTTTGAATGTTGAGTTTTAAACCAGCTTTTTCACTCTCCTCTTTCACCTTCATCAAGAGGCTCTTTAGTTCTTCACTTTCTGCCATAACTGTGGTGTCATCTGCACATCTGAGGTTATTGATATTTCTCCCGGCAATCTTGATTCCAGCTTGTGCTTCATCTGGCTTGGCATTTTGCATGAAGTACTTGGCAGAGAAGTTAAATAAGCAGGATGACAATATACAGCCTTGACCTACTCCTTTCCCAATATTGAATCAGTCGTGGATGTTCCATATCCAGTTCTAACCGTTGCTTCTTGACCTGCATACACATTGATCAGGAGGCAGGTCAGGTGGTCTGGTATTCCCATCTCTTTAAGAATTTCCCACAGTTTGTCATGATCTGCACAGTCGAAGGCTTTAGCATAGTCAATGAAGCAGAGGTAGATGTTTTTCTGAAAATCCTTTGTTTTTTTCTGTGATCCAACGGATGTTAGCAATTTTATCTCTGGTTACTCTCTTTTTTCTAAATCCAGCTTGTGCATTTGGAAGTTATTGGTTCATGTACTGTTAAAGCCTAGCTTGAAAGATATTGAGCATTACCTTGCTAGCATGTGAGATGAGTGCAATTGTGTGATAGTTTGAACATTCTCTGGCATTGCCTTTCTTTGAGATTGGAATGAAAATTGACCTTTTTCAGTCCTGTGGCCACTGCTAAATTTTCCAAATTTGCTGGCATATTGAGTGCAGCACTGTAGCAACACATTCTTTTAGGATTTGAAACAGCTCAGCTGGAATTCCATCACCTTCACTAGCTTTGTTCATTGTAGTGCTTCCTAAGGCCCACTTGACTTTATACTCCAGGATGTATCCCTGCATGAAAGGACATTATCCTCATCCTTAGGGAAGAGACAGAAGAAAGAAGGAGATAGGATAAGACTTTTATTCTATAGGAAAAATCATTATACTTTAAAAGATGCTGGATCGGATTAATTTTAATGGAACTGGATAGTTAAAGCTTTTCCTATTCAGATGTAGGGGATTCAAATTGAAAACCCAAGTATTTAAGGACAAAGTAATTACATTCTACATAATTTACTTAAGATAATAAATACATTCATAAATAAACATATATATGCATGTATGTAAAATGTATATATTATATATGTGAAATGTATATAGTATATATGACAAAGTATGACTCAAAATTATGAGCTTCCTCTTTACATAAAATAATGAACCCCATACTCAAAATAAGTGCTTAATAAGTTTTCCCTTTTCTTTTATCTCCACATCTAATCCAGCAGGAAATCTTGTTGGTTTTCTTGTTAAATATGTGTTGAATGTTTCTTTCTCCCTTTCTTCATTATATAGATTTAATGAAAACCAATTGGATTTCTGCATTTAACTTCCTAATAGTCCCCCATCCATTCTGTATTTCACCCAGAAGTTAAGGTAATCTTTTAAAAACATAAAAGTAACCCTGTCAATTCCTTGCTTAAAACCCTTTGATGACTTTCCATTGATCTTGGAATAAAATAAAAACCCATCACTTCATCAGCAAAGCCCTGCGTGGGTCGTTCTCTGCCTGGCTCTCTAACTTCATCTTTCTCCACTCTCCTCCTCCCTCCCACAGCTCAGACCTTACAGGACTCTGCTGTTTCTCAGTAGTGTTCCTTGTGTCTGGAATTCTCTTTCTCTGGATCTTTGCAAGACGAGCTGCCTCACAGTTCACAGATCTCATCTCCAATACCTCTTCAGACTTTCCTGACTATCCTTCTCATTCTTTGTCAAATGTTTATCTCCATTATAACATTTATCACGATCCATAACTATTTTCATTTTAAAATTCTGCTTGCCTGTTTGTTGCCAGCAGTCTGTAAGCTCTGTGGGGGCAGAAATCCTGTCTATTCACTATTGTATCTTCATAATCCAGTACCATTAGCTGTACGTAGAAGGGTTCAAGAAATACTTCCTGAAAGGAAGAAGAGGAAAGGAAAAAAAGAATAGAAGGAAGAAAGAAAGTAAGGGAAGGAACCACGAAGGAAGGAAGGAAGGAAAGATGTGGGTAACAAATGGATGCTCCCAAGGCCAAATCATTAATAAAGTTCACTATGATAATTATAATATATATTAACCTATTTTATGCAATATAATTCAATAAAACCACTTATTATTTATAACAAAGTTAGCATAAATATTTTCTACAATCATTGTGTATTCTGAACTAATTTCACAGGAAATTTTATTAATGTTGGTTATTAAATTGCTTTACCAGTTTTGAAGTGCAGTTCACTGTGTACTATAGTTTTAGTCATGAAATATTTCCAGCTTTTTCCCTTCAGGTAAATGGTAGAAGTCTACTTTCTGGTCCCTGTTTTGGTTGGGTGGGGTCATGTGATTAGTTCTAGCTAATAAGTAATGAGTTGTAATGGAAGTGGTGAGTGTCATTCCCAAACTGGAGCATATAATTACTTATACAAATTCTTTCAAAGATTTCCTTCCCTTTTAGGTGTTACCATGTCCTGGTGGGAGGAGTCAGAGGGTGGGAGGGATGTTCAAGTGGGATGGGAAATGGGCAGCCTATGGCTGATTCATGTTGATGGTTGGTAGAAACCAACACAATACTATAAAGCAATTATCCTTCTATTAAAAATAAATTAATTTAAAAAATAACAGAGGAAATGAGAAAACCTAAGGGAGACTCAGAAGTCTAGGATCTAGAGGAGGTGGTCAGGGTAGGGCTCACTGGGAGAGGGAAGAACAGGCAAAGTCTTGAGGGATGTGTGGGACTGATTCCAGAAGATATGTGAGAGAAGAGCCCTTCAAGCTAGAAAGGGATTCTCAATGTTTTGGTCTTGGGTCTCTTTTACACTCTTCAAGTTTGTTGAGTTTTTGTTCTGTACTTGACATTTTATATCCCATGAAAGGGTCCTTGAAGCTTACAGAGATTCCTGGGGCATCCCTTGAGAATTGCTGCTGGAGTGAAGGCTCTGAGGAAGACACTTGGCGGGTCTGTTGTAATGACTCCACGAGTGCCTCTGTGACTAGACAGTGATCCTGGGGAGAGTCAGGAGAGGAAGTCAGAGAGGTAGGTAACTGTGTCCCAATCATGTAGATTCTTCCAGGATCAAAAAACCTCTAAGTTTTACACTGAGGCATATGGAGCATCACTGAAGAGCTTGAGCACAGTAGGGGTATGATCTGACTTAAGGTTGTAAGAGGGCACTGAGGTTGCCATGTTGCAACTAGACTGGAAGTTGGAAGACTTGTAAAAGACTTACAGTCATTAAGAGATGTCTGTCATTCAGTTCAGTTGCTCAGTCGTGTCCTACTCTTTGCGACACCATGAATCACAGCACACCAGGCCTCCCTGTCCAGCACCAATGCCCAGAGTTCACCAAAACTCATGTCCCTCGAGTCGGTGATGCCATCCAGCCATCTCATCCTCTGCCATCCCCTTCTCTTCTTGCTCCCAATCCCTCCCAGCATCAGAGTCTTTTCCAATGAGTCAACTCTTCACATGAGGTGGCCAAAGTACTGGAGTTTCAGCTTTAGCATCAGTCCTTCCAATGAACACACAGGATTGATCTCCTTCAGAATGGACTGATTGGATCTCCTTGCAGTCCAAGAGACTCTCCAGAGTCTTCTCCAACACCACAGTTCAAAAGCATCAGTTCTTCGGCACTCAGCTTTCTTCACAGTCCAACCCTCACATCCATACATGACTACTGGAAAAACCATAGCCTTGACTAGATGGACCTTAGTTGGCAAAATAATGTCTCTGCTTTTGAATATGCTATCTAGGTTGGTCATAACTTTTCTTCCAAGAAGTAAGTGTCTTCTAATTTCATGGCTGCTGTCACCATCTGCAGTGATTTTGGAGCCCCCCAAAATAAAGCCTGACTCTGTTTTCACTGTTTCCCCATCTATTTGCTATGAAGTGATGGGACCAGATGCCATGATCTTCGTTTTCTGAATGTTGAGCTTTAAGCCAACTTTTTCATTCTCCTCTTTCACTTTCATCAAGAGGCTTTTTAGTTCCTCTTCACTTTCTGCCATAAGAGTGGTGTCATCTGCATATGAGGTATCCACATCTATCAGTTAATGCTAAATACATAAGTAGGCTAATTCCAAACTACCTTCATGTTGTTAAAGTGCTGCCACTTCTCTTTGACTGATTCACATTCAATGTATTCTCTTCTCTTCCTTTCCCTCACAGCCTTACGTAAAGATGTTATTTCTTAATTGCACATTTCCTGTAATCTTTTTATTAAAAGGCAAGAAAAAAATCACTCATTTTCTTAGCTGCATTTTAGCAAATATTTTTAATTCCTTACTCTTTTATCGGCAAAGTCTTTTCTCTAGATATTTGGAAAAATACAATACTTTGAAAGGGAATTATGAATCCTTTTGTTAACATTTTTGTTGCCATTTTTTAATTTATTCACTTTCAGTTCTATGTTTTCATTCTTTTTGATATGACACATTTATATATAATGAATGTCTTGCATTTTAAACCTGGTTTTCCTTGACTTCAATTCCAATATGAATTTTTTTCTGAACACATTTGTTTGATACACAAATTCCTTATTAAGTAAAAATAAAAGTTTCTTTTTTTTGGTACTTAAAAAGT
>SJYC01111102.1:0-18684 GCA_006408675.1 Madoqua kirkii | reverse complement strand
TATCATCTGTATGATTTAATTATTTTGAAGTCATTCTATTTCTCTACATTTAAAAAATTTCTTCAAGGGTAATATGCATTCGCTTGAAATCTCAATGTTATTTTGAAACATAATTTATTAGCCAGCATTGTTTTTTTATGTGTATTTAATCCTCTTGAAGAATAAGTTTCACATTTTCCTTTACCCACCACTCATAATCTGTCCCTTGTTGGCTCATGAGGTGAATTGAGGCATTTACTTATATTACTTCTCATTCAATTTTTGTTTTCATATTGAGGTGTTAGAAAAAAAATCTTATTAAACTTTCAAAAATATTTTAAAATTTGAAAAATTGAGGAATAATTGACATAGAACATTATATTAGTTTCAGGTATACAGCATAATGATTTGACATTAACTGTATTGCCAGATGGTGTCCATCTTAAGTCTAGTTAACTATTTGTCACCATACACTGTTTTCAAAAATTTTTCTTGTGATAACTTCTATGGTTTAATCTCTTAGCAACTTTCAGTTATGCAATACAGTGTTGTTAAGTATGGTCACTGTGTACATTACACCCCCATGGATTATTTATTTCATGACTGGCAGTTTGTACCTTCTGACTCCCTGTACCCATTTCTCCCACTTCCTTTCTCCCACTGCCCAGTCTGGCAACCACCTATTTGTTCTCTGTGTCTATTACCTTGGTTTTTCTTAGATTCCTCATTCAAGTGAGCTTCTATTGTATTTGACTTTCTCTGTCTGATTTATTTTACTTTAATCCCTTCAAGATCCATCTGTGTTGTTGCAAATGGCAAGATTTCACTTTGTATAGCTAAATAATATTTTATTGTATATACATATGCTTGCGTGTATCACATTACTTGAGCCATTTATCCATTAATGGGCATTTATGTTGTTTCCATATCTTGGCTATTGCAAATAACACTTCAGTGAACATGGGAGTGCACATATCTTTTCAAGTTAGGTGTTTTTGTTTTCTTTACATAAATACCCAGAAATGGAATTGCTATATCATGTGTAGTCCTATTTTCAATTTTTGAGTAAACTCAATACTGCTTTCCATATTGGCTACACCAATTTACACTTCCATATTTACTATCCAAGCTCCCTTTTGAACATCTCCTCCCTTGTCAACACTTGTTATTTCTTATCTTTTAAATAACAGTCATTCTAACAGGTGTCAGGTTTCATTGTTAGTTTGATTTCCGTTTCCTGATGATTTGTGATATTGAGCATCTTTTCATGCACCTAATGGTGTTCTTAATGTCTCCTTCGTAAAATGTTTATTTAGCTGCTGTGCCTATTTTGAAATCAGATTGTTTGGTTTTTTGTCACTGAGTTGTGTGAGTTCTTTGTATATTTTGAATATTAACCATTGATCCAGAATATGATTTGCAAATATTTTCTTCCATTCAGTAGGTTACCTTTTAATTTTGTTGATAGTTTCCTTTGCTGCACAGAAGCTTTAGTTTGATGTAGTTATACTGGTTTATTTTTGTATTTGTTGCCTTTATTTTTAGTATCAAACCCCCTAAAATCATTGCCAAGTTAGATGTCATGAAGCTTACTGCTTATGTTTTCTTCTAGAAGTTTTATGGTTTCAAGTCTTTAGTCCAATCTGAGATAAATTTTGTGCATAGTAGAAGATACTGGTCCAATTTCATTCCTTTTCCTGTGGCTGTTTGGTTTTCCCAACACCATTTATTGAAGAGATTATCCTTCTCCATTGTATATTCTTGACTCTTTTCTCATAAAGTAATTAACTATATGTGTATGGGCTTATTTCTGGGTTCTCTATTCTGTTCCATCAACTTATGTCTCCAAAACAATTACTTCTTAACTTTAATTGAGTGAGGTTTGGGGTAGTTTGGTAGTTAATCCAGAAAAGGAACTTTGGTGTATTCTATATAAACGGACCTTAGCATTCTCTTAAAAATAAATGAAATATTTCAGTGTGCTCATTAACTTGAACCAAAGATTATATGAAGCCTTTCCTCTCATGAGGAGAAAGGGTAACAAAATACAAATTGGTTTATTGAAGATAACTAACAATTCTCTAGTTAAGTTTCAAAATATGAAAAACCTTACTCTTATTTCTAAGCTGTTAAATTCTCATAAAGAATAAAGTTAATAAATAAAATTATATCAACTGATGTCACCAATTTTATTGTTTTGCTTTTACATTTTTTGTAATTTCATATCTTCCAGTTTGTAGGCTAATTACAAAGTACTTTGAAACTGCTTTTTTTGTTCTTTGTTTTACTCAGGCAGTGTCCTCTCCTTCTTGCTCCCCAAAGGAAGAGAAGAATGATCATCACTGGTAAATGGCAGTTGCAGAACCAACACCAAAACAAAGCTTCACACTCAGGAGGGAACAGTAAGCTTGCTAGGTTTTCGGGTGCTCTTCACGTTCAGAGAAACTTCTTTCATAATGAGCTATAGAAATGGCCCCCGAAAACATAGTCTGAAATGTCTGTTTTCAGCGCAGACATTTCCTGACTTATAGAGGTTCGATGATTTTTCAACTTTATGTGAGGCAAAAGCAGTATTCATCCAACAGAAACCATACTTCAGATTCTGAATTCTGGTATTTTCCCGGGGCTAGTGATCTGTCCTACTTTCTCTCTTGTGATGCTGGACAGCTGCAGTGCCCAGCTTCCAGGTGACCACACAATCACAGGGGTAAACAACTCATACGCTTACCACCATTCTGCCCCAAACATTCTATTTTTTTCTTTTCCTTCCTTCTGAGATAAAATTTATTTACCTCAATAAATTTCATGAGATATTCAGTATTTTATTATAAAATAGTTTGTGATAGTTGATTTTGCCAAATGTACATCTTCTGAGTATATTTAAGATAGGCTGCACTAAGCTATATGTTCAGTACATTTCAGTTTCAGTTCAGTCGCTCAGTCATGTCCTACTCTTTGTGACCCCATGGGCTGCAGCACACCAGGCTCCCCTGTCCATCGTCAACTCCTGGAACTTGCTCAACTCAAGTCCATCGAGTCAGTGATGCCATCCAACCATCTCATCCTCTGTTGTCCCTTCTCCCGCCTTCAATCTTTCAAGCATCAGGGTCTCTTCCAATGAGTCAGCTCTTAGCATCAGGTGTCCAAAGTATTGGAACTTCAGCTTCAGCATCAGTCTTTCCAATGAATATTCTCCAACACCACAGTTCAAAAACATCAATTCTTTGGCGCTCAGCTTTCTTTATGGTCCACCTCTCACATCCATACATGACTACTGGAAAAACCAGAGCTTTGACTAGATGAACCTTTGTCGGCAAAGTAATCTCTCTGCTTTTTAATATGCTTTCTAGATTGGTCATAGCTTTTCTTCCCAGGAGCAAACGTGTTTTAGTTTCTTGGCTGCAGTCACCATCTGCAGTGATTTTGGAGTCCCCGAAAGATAAAATCTGTCACTGTTTCCATTGTTCCTCACCTACGTGCCATGAAATGATGGGACCAGATGCCACGATCTTCATTTTTTGAGTAATAAGTTTTAAGCCAACTTTTTCATTCTCTTCTTTCACTTTCATCCAGAGGTTCCTTTTCAGTTTCTGCCATAAGGGTGGTGTCATCTGATATTTCTCCTGGCAATCTTGATTCCAGTTTGTGCTTCCTCCAGCTCAGCATTTCTCATGATGTACTCTGCATAAAAGTTAAATAAGCAGGGTGACAATATACAGCCTTGACCTACTTCTTTCCTAATTTGGAACCAGTCCGATGTTTCATGTCCAGTTCTAACTATTGCTTCTTGGCCTGCATACAGATTTCTCAAGAGGCAGGTAAGGTGGTCTGGTATTCCCGTCTCTTGTATTTTCCACAGTTTGCTGTGATCCACAGTTCCACAAAGTCAAAAGCTTTGGTGTAATCAATAAAGCTGAAGTAGATGCTTTTCTGGAACTCTCTTGCTTTTTCTATGATCCAGTGAATGTTACCAATTTGATCTCTGGTTCCTCTTTTCTAAATCTAATTTTAACATCTAGAAGTTCACAGTTCACATACTGTTGAAGCCTGGCTTGGAGATTTTTGAGCATTACTTTGCTAGTGTGTGAGATGAGTGTAACTGTGCAATAGCTTGAACATTCGCTGGCTTCACCTTTCATTGTGATTGGATGAAAACTGACCTTTTCCAGTCCTGTGGCCACTGCTGAGTTTGAGTGCAGCACTTTAACAGCAGTTTAGTAGGTTACATCTATTAAATTTGGTTTCAACTCAACAATATTTTCAACTTATAATGGGCTTAAGTTCATAAGTTCAGTTGCTCAGTCATGTCTGACTCTTTGCGTCCCCATGAATCGCAACATGCCAGGCCTCCCTGTCCATCACCAACTCCCGGAGTTCACTCAGACTCACGTCCATCGAGTCAGTGATGCCATCCAGCCATCTCATCCTCAGTTGTCCCCTTCTTCTCCTGTCCCCAATCTCTCCCAGCATCAAAATCTTCTACAATGAGTCAATTTTTTTTGCATGAAGTGGCCAAAGTACTGGAGCTTCAGCTTTAGCATTATTCCTTCCAAAGAAATCCCAGGGTTGATCTCCTTCAGAATGAACTGGTTGGACTTATTGAGACTTAGTTCCATTGTAAATTAAGAAAGATCTGTGGCATACTTCTCTTGAATCTATATGGAGAAACTGCTACATACGTAAGGTGTACATAAAACTTGTTTTCTAAATCGGAATAAAATTGAGAATTAAAAGTGCACTGCTGCTGCTGCTGCTGCTAAGTCACTTCAGTCGTGTCTGACTCTGTGCGACCCCATAGATGGCAACCCACCAGGCTCCCCCATCCCTGGGATTCTCCAGGCAAGAACATTGGAGTGGGCTGCCATTTCCTTCTCCAATGCATGAAAGTGAAAATTGAAAGTGAAGCTGCTCAGTAGTGTCTGACTCTTAGCGACCCCATGGACTGCAGCCTACCAGGCTCCTCTGTCCATGGGATTTTCCAGGCAGGAGTACTGGAATGGGCTGCCATTGCCTTCTCCAAAAGTGCACTACGAGGTGTCAATTATGACTGTCCCCAACACACCAAAATGTCTGCTCTGCTCACCCTATATACTTGTATTAGAGAAGCACATTCTTCCCATGGCTTTTGTGTCCTGAAGGAAAAAAAAAATTCCGGAATAGTATGGTAGAAACATTTTTACTTTTCTCTGCCTCTTCTTTCATCCTTCCTTAGAAGAGGAGGAGATTGACAAGTTTGGGAGAAAACTGAGCAAGAAATCTCCAAGTATAACCACTGCCAAAGCAACCAATGTAATACTTGATACTTCCCAAAATAAAGATTTCCCCAGATGCCATTGCAGAAGTTTCTGATATTATATAAAATGATAATTTTTGCTTGATAATTCTAATTTTAAATGTCCATATGGAGTTTTAAAAAATTAAATTTGAAATATCTTTCTCTTTCCTACAGCTCCCTCTACTGTAAATCTTTTCAAAATAGGAAGAAAAAATTCTTTTTAAAGGAACACTTTCTTTTCAGTTTTACATATCATCAAAAGGTGGCTTCTCTTTTTCTGAGAATCCTCTGTTTAATAAAATTTAAATTTAGCTTTTGTCTTTTTGCACTCATTAAGGGTGCAACCTACTTTATTTTTTGTGTTCTTGAGCTCCATTTATTATTAACCTAAAATTTAAAATCTAACCCAAATTATACAGTCCAGGTTGGGAAGTTTTTGTTTTTCGTCGTTTAAAAGCTTCTCTGCAGAGGAGTGCCACTCAAGTGTCTGTCACTTCTGAGTAGGCTACAGATCTTTCCATGGTACTGAATCTTTAAAGACAGAAACAAAAGAAACTAACAATAAACATTAACAAAAGCCTATTTTCAACTTCTTGAAAAAAATAAGATGGTTTAATAAATAAAGATGCAGTACTGTTCTGAATGTAATCTATCTTTTAGATTATGAAATACCTACAGTTGTACACTACTATATCAGCTCACATTACCCCTGTCTCTTGAATCCATCAAAACTGACCATACTAGTATTTCAGAACTAAAAGACACTGAGCTCCACACACCTGATGATTTACTACGACTCTAAATCTAACATCAGCGTGTTCTTTTAGCTCAACAGGAGTAAATCAATTGAGTATATCGAGTTGAACGTGCTGAACCATCCAGGCATCTTTTCTTGAGATGGAAGCCTCCCTTCACCCTGGCTGAAGAGTCCCTAGGTAGAGGCATCAAGAGAATAAGAGACTGCACTCAGTCTGAGGAAGAATGCTCCCTTCACTAAACTGATTTACTCACAAAACCCTTCCCTCTCTTGAAACTGCTATGCTGAAGTCATTAGTCAGCATCTAGTTGCCTCAGCAATTTGTCTTTTCTTGGTTCTCATCTTACTCAGTTCATCACCTGTGAACCCTTGTCCTTGGATACACTGTCCTGTCCTCCCTATTCCTTCATGGCTTTAGTTTTTTTCTATCTGTTATTATTTTCTCTCCTTCTTCAATTTTGAGGTGATTTTTAAAACCTTCTGGTATCATCTTTTCTCTGTAGATATTTTCCTCTTTTTTTTGTCCATCACCTCCTCAACACAGAAGATTCCTAGTTCTACACTTTTATAAAAATTTCTAACTGCCTGCTGGACTTCTCCATCTCAAGATATCTACACCTCACAAAATGTCTGTTGCCTTTGTGCAGGCCCTTTGTCTCCCTTCCTCTGTACTTTCCTTCTTGCTACTCCCTCCATCTGGAGTCCCTTTGCAGTTTCAGCGTGTTCAAATTCTGTTAAGTTCAAGCCTCAAATACCACTTCTCGCTCAAGCTTATCCACATTTGATATTTTCATGTGTTGAACTCAGGTAGTACTGTGGGCTGTCTTATAAAAGTGATTTCACTCCATATATTTTGCATGTTATTTATATATCCTTATACTGTAGTTCACAACTGACTCCTGCTATAATATATATGTGTTAAGAAAATGTAGCTTTTCCCTCTATAACCAGGATGATTACCCTCATAAGCCACCACATACCTAATGTGATTAAGCACAGTAGTAAATGGCATATATGACCTGACACTTTTTTCCTAAAGAAACATGTGATGACTGTGGTTATTCACATATTTTTTCTGACTTTACCTACCACTGAGATGAATGGTTCACATGTGTGACAATAACAGATTCCAGTGCTCTAAGATCCCTTATATGGATAGATAGTATTTTACTCTACCCCCTCCAATTTTTGACCTGAGGAGTCCTGGAGGCTGAGAGAAGAAAAGTTCTGATTTAATCCACACTTTGAATTCCTTCTGCTCAATTCCTTTGCTTTTACTTTGTGACCATTATTACCGTTTACTTAAGGGATTTATCCTAGCCCGTTTCTGTATGACTACCAGTCTACTCCTCTCCTCTAAATACTGATCCTCTTATCTCTCCCCAAATAGCTGAGAAGCTTGCTATTTCAATTCCATGGAGAAATTGTAATAGGGCCCTATAGCATTAGGAACCACGGCACTTTCATCCATATCATTGCTCTCGTTTATCCAGAGCAGGCAAGCTACTAAGGAAGGAGTTTAGGGAGGAGCCAAAGAAGGGTCAGAAGATGGTCAGCCCAGTCTCACATTGTGCTTGGTCCTTTTCTCTCTGGTTTTTGGATGCTGGACCTCAATCTCCCTACCTTTCAAGAATACCATACTCTTCTCGTAGTCCCTTCCAAACAAGTCTCTTTCAGGGAGCCTAGATTCATCTGATAGATCTTACAAACTGGAAAGCTATCTGCAGGAAAGATTTATGCTTTCTCCCACAGTCCTAGATTTCACAAAGACTATAAAATATGTCTGGACTCCTGTTCTAGGGACCCCAAGGCCATTAGACTGTGGTGGCTCTAATGCTGTGCAGTCTATATAAGTGAGTAAAAGAGAGTGTTAGTCTGTACCTTCATCACTTTTATAAAGAATATTTTACTTTATTATGATTTTTGGTAGGAGGATTTAAATAATTTGAATTGACCTGTCCTGTATTTTATTAGAAATTGGAAATATGGGTGAATTTGAACAAGTGCCCTAATGGAGTCAAATCTGCTTTAATCCTTATTTTTCTTCTTTGCTTTTTTAGGAGAAGGTGAATGGCAATCCACTCTAGTATTCTTGCCTGAAAAATCCCATGGACAGAGGAGCCTGGAGGGCTACAGTCCATGGGGTCGCAAGCAGTAAGACAAGATTGGGTGACTAAGCACGAAGCATGAATTACTCTTTCTGAGAAAATCAAGGCCATAAATAACCTGCAGGTAAATAAAAAGCTTATTGATGCTATGTGCCTTCTGTCCCTTTTACAAAGCTCTAACTTGCATGCAAACAAGGCCTGCCTTGAGAGAAAACTTCAGCTATGTGTGGAATGCCCCACAGCACACGTAAGAGGCTCTGTGATGTAATTATAAACCTCTGCTGATTTAAAGTTGTTGTAACCCCCAGTGTGATTTAGTACCAGATCCTGAGGTAATTGGAGTTCCCTGGTAGTTCAGTTGGTAAAGTATCTGTCTGCAATGCAGGGGACCCTGGTTTGATTCCTGGGTGGGGAAGACCCACTGGAGAAGGGATAGGCTACCCACTCCAGTATTCTTAGGCTTCCCTGGTGCCTCAGAGGGTAAAGAATCTGCCTGCAACCCTGGAGACCTGGGTTTGATCCCCACGTTCAGAAGATCCTCTGGAGAAGGGAATGGCTGCCCACTCCAGTAATCTTGCCTGAAGGATCCCCATGGACAGAGCAGCCTGGAGGGATACAGTTCATAAGGTTGTACAGAGTTGGACACGACTGAAGTGACTTAGCACATACCCACAGTTGCTTTACAATGTTATGTTAGTTCCTGCTGTATAGCAAAGTGAGTCAGCTATACGTATACACAAATCCCCTCTTTTTTGGATTTCCATCCCATTTAGGTCACCATAGAGCACTGAGTAGAATTCCCTGTACTATACTGTAGGTTGTCATTAGTTATCTATTTTATACATAACAATGTATAAATGTAAATTCCAATCTCTCAATTCATCCCACTCTTTCTTTCCCCCTTGGTGTCCATACATTTGTTCTCTACATTTGTGTCTTCATTTTCGCTTTGCAAATAGATTCTTCTGTACCATTTTTCTAGATTCCACATATATGTGTTAATATATGATACTTGTTTTTCTGACTACATTACTCTGTATGACATCCTTGTAAGACTCCATCAGAAGGCATCCATCATGCCTTTCACACATAAGCCAAAACTCCCAGGTTATTTTTATCACTTGTATTTTCCTCTCTCTATCCTCTCAGGGATCCAGATTCACATACCTCCCTGACCTGACAAACCTGTCCATTTTATCCTTGTAATTTAAAATCTGCAGTCAAGGAAATCCCTTAGATCATACATCTCTTTTCTGAATGGTCACTGTGTTTCTTGCTTTCTCTGCAGCATTTTGTTTGTTTATTTTTAACTATGGTAAAGTAAACATACCATAAGCTTACCATTTTAATGATTTTTCAAATGTACAGTTCAGTGACTTTGTGGTTCAATCAACCCACTATCCACCTCATAGACATTTTCCCTGCAACCCCTTTGACTGGTGGCTATTTCTGTCTCACCTGTCGACTCTCACTGGACAGGGAAGGAGCAGGTGTTTCTGCATTGCTGTTTGGGAACATTGCGCTTCCATTAGTTACTTGTTGGACAACCCCAATTTATTCAAGCATGTGGAATCATATTCAACTGAATATCAGGCTAAACCTCTCTAAGTTGAATCATCCACAAATCCCTAGTTACAATGACCAAATTTCAGCACTGTGGTCACTCACTATAGAGTTAAATTAAAGTTTGATATAAAGTTAATATTTTTCTTTTTTCATTGGCTTAAATTGTTTGGGAACACATTTGCCAGGAGAGAAGGAAGGTGGGACTGGCTTCTTCTCCATTGTCTTTCTCCCAAGTACCAGGCAGCTGCTGATTCCTTCAGGGTGGAAGAAGAGTGGAGTGGCTTCAGGGAGAAGCAGGAAGTATTTATTTGACAAGTGTCAATCTGTAATTGAGTCCTTAAAACTGACTTTTGTCTTAGGATGGCAACTTCAAAAAAAGTAATGTTTGACCTTTAAAAAGACATTGAGTTTGACTGCAACAGAGCCAAGTTTGTGATTCTTTTATTTAAAAGAAAACTGCATGATGAAATAATTTTTGATATAAAATTTCAACCACATTGCTTCAGGATGAGATCTCATTGGCTGGAATGCATAACAATTAGACTGTCCTTGCCAGGGGAGATTCTTTGGCAGGTTTTGGTTTAACTGATTTTATTTTATTATTATAGGGATTTAGCCAAATTTCATTTGGGAATTGATCAGTGAAAATACAGTCCAGTTTCTTCATGGGAAAACCCTGGAGTTAAATAATTAATTGGTTCTTAGTTTTATTTATGTACCCAGGAAAGATAGCACTGAAATCTATAAATAACAGCAGATAAATGCCATTTCTACCTACTTCAAAATTCTAAAGGTAAATGTTATATTAAAAAAAAATCAAACCAACAAATGAACAAATACATGTTTTGGGCCAATCCATTTCAAATAGCAAGCCAGGTATTATTTACTGTTAGTACCATTTGATATATCTTTTTGTCTGTTTTAATGGTTGATTGTAGTTGGAATTACAGGAAATTAAAATCAGAACATCTAGAAGATAGAGTTTTCATAGCTAAGAATTTGTGTGAAAGTTTTTGCTTTGGTTTTTATTCACTGAATTTTTTTTTCATTTTTCTAGTTAAATAAAAGACCCTCATTTTTCTTCCCTTTTAGGATAAAAGTATAAATTCAGTTTAAACACTACCATGATTTACTTGGTTTGTTATTCATTTTGTAACATAAAACTAAAGAGACATTTGGCTTCATCATGTCTAATTCTTTTTCCTCTGCTCATTTTTAAGGAGAATGCTGTGACGGTGAAAACTATGAGCCACTGTAACCCCTGGGTGGCATGGTTAAAAGAGATGCTGCTCTTGATAGTGTTCTCTCATTCAGCCCTCAAGCCAGCAATGTCTCTAATGATCAAACAATGACCTTTTAACATATTCTGGGCTGCCCCAATAATGCAGTGTCAGCATTTCTTCAATGTGGCTCTGAATCTTCAGTTATTCAATAGTATATCAAACCCTTTGGAGACTCAGAGTGGATTAACCATTGCCATAATTTATCCAAATGGATTACGGTATTATCCTTATTTCTCTCCAGAGGGAAAAATCTTTTAATGTAAGAATACCACAGAATATATGCTGGACTGGATAAAGCACATGCTGGAATCAAGACAGGCAGGAGAAACATCATAACCTCAGATATGCAGATGATATCACACTTGGCAGAAAATGAAGAAGAATTAAAGAGCTTCTTGTTGAACATGAAAGAGGAGAGTGCAAAAGTTGGCTTAAAACTCAACATTCAGAAAACTAAGATCATGGCATTCAGTCCCATCACTTCATGGAAAATAGATGGGGAAACAATGGAAACAGTGACAGACTTTATTTTTGGGGGGGCTCCAAAATCACTGCAGATGGTGACTGCAGTCATGAAGTTAAAAGACTATTACCTCTTGAAAGAAAAGTTATGACCAAATTAGACAGCATATTAAAATGCAGAGACATTACTTGGCCAACAAAGGTTCATCTAGTCTAAGCTATGGTTTTTCCCGTGGTCATGTATGGATGTGAGAGTTGGGCCATAAAGAAACACAAGCACTGAAGAACTGATGCTTTTGAACTGTGGTGTTCAAAAGAAGACTCTTGAGAGTCCCTTGGATAGCAAGGAGATCAAACCAGTCCATCCTAAAGGAAATCAGTCCTGAATATTCATTGGAAGGACTGTTGCTAAAGTTGAAATTCTAATATTTTGGCTACCTGATGCAAAGAACTGATTCATTGGAAAGACCCTGATGCTGGGAAAGATCGAAAGCAGGAGGAGAAGGGAAGGACAGAGGATTAGATGGTTGGATAGCATCACCGACTCAATGGACATGAATTTGAACAAGCTCTGGGAGTTGGTGATGGACAGGGAGGCCCGGCATGCTGAAGTCCATGGGGTCACAAACAGTCAGATGTGACTGAGTGACTGAACTGAATTGACCACAGAATATGAGCCTTCCTACACACCTTGGGAAGATGGCTGATGACACTGTAAAAGTTGTTCCATGGTGGAGATAAGAAGGTCTTGTTATCATTGACTGGGAAAGCTGGAAGCCACAGTGGGACAGAAATTGGGGCAATAGTGTAGCAAAAACCACTCTTTAGCCTTCATTAGAAACCACCATCCTGACTGGTCAGAAATGAAAGTGAGAACAGTTGCCCAAAAGGAATTTGAAACTGCTGGAAAGAGTATTATGAATGCTACTTTCACACTGGCTTTAGAAATGAGACCAAAATGTTTATGGGCCTTTTATCTCTATCTAGACTGCTACAATTATGTTTGTAGGATAAATCCACAGACCTACACAGGTAAATGCTCAAATGATCAAAGTTTCCGCAATGACCAACTTAAATGGTTATGGGAAAAAAGCAGAGTCTTTATATTTCAGTATGTCAAGTTCACATGCTTTGAAGTTTGTTCATTATTGAGTTGGAGAAGCTATGAGAATTGCTGAAATGGATAGATATGGCTATGTTTCACCAGTTGTTATTTTTTTCCAGACCATTTTATTTTATAGTATTGAAACTTTGTCACAGGTAAGAAAAAATGTTCACATGTTTTAGAAAATAAAATTTAGTAGATTTTAAATTTAGGAGAAACTGTTTTAGAATGCTTTTAAGTTACCCCTTCAAATGACAAGCCAATTCTGGAATAGTGTCAATGACAAATAGATCTTTACCTAGAATTTTTAGATGATGATTCTTACCAGCTTAACATTTAGAAGGATTTCCTGCAGAACAATTGTTGAGCATAAGCTAAATTATGTAACAGATAGATTAGCTTGAACCAGGGAGAAATTTCATTTTAAAAAAAGCTCTTAACACCAAAGGGTAGCAGAATTTTTCAAATAAGAAACATAAGAAATAGAGCTTAGGTGAATTACTAACCAACTGTATAACAGTATATTCCATTTTAATGTTTTAACTCATTAGGTTACTCGAAAAATAACATAGACCTTACTGATTTTATTGTTGAGAATCTACAATGTGATCTAGTAGTGTCAAGGCCCTAAAAATGGTTTATATAAATGTAAGCCTTTGACTATGTGGATCACAGCAAACTGTGGAAAATTCTTAGAGAGACAGAATACCAGACCACCTTACCTGCCTCTTGAGAAACCTGTATGCAGGTTAGAACTGGACATGAAACAACAGACTGGTTCCAAATAGGAAAAGGAGTACATCAAGGTTATATATTGTCACTCTACTTATTTAACTTATATGCTGAGTACATCATGAGAAATGCTGGGCTGGAGGAAGCACAAGCTGAAATCAAGATTGCTGGGAAAAATATCAGTAACCTCAGATACACAGATGACACCACCCTTATGGCAGAAAATGAAGAATAACTAAAGGGCCTCTTGATGAAAGTGAAAGAGGAGAGTGAAAAAGTTGGCTTAAAGCTCAACATTCAGAAAACGAAGATTATGGCATCTGGTCCCATCACTTCATGGCAAATAGATGGAGAAACAGTGGAAACAGTGGCTGATGTTATTTTTCTGGTCTCCAAAATCACTGCAGATGGTGATTGCAGCCATGAAATTAAGACACTTACTCCTTGGAAGGAAAGTTATGACCAACCTAGATAGCATATAAAAAGCAGAGACATTACTTTGCCAACAAAGGTTCATCTTGTCAAAACTATGGTTTTTCCAGGGTCATGTATGGATGTGAGAGTTGGACCATAAAGAAAGCTGAGGACTGAAGAATTGATGCTTTTGAACTGTGGTGTTGGAGAAGACTCTTAAGAGTCTCTTGGACTGCAAGGAGATCCAACCAGTCCATCCTAAAGGAGATCAATCCTGTGTGTTCATTGTAAGGACTAATGTTGAAGCTGAAACTCCAATACTTTGGCCACTTGATTCAAAAAGCTGACTCATTTGAAAAGACCCTGATGCTGGGAAAGATTGAGGGCAGGAGGAGAAGAGGAAGACAGAGGATGAGGATGAGATGATTGGATGAGACGATTGGATGGCATTACTGACTCATGATTGGGTGGCATGTGTTTGGGTGGACTCCGGGAGTTGGTGATGGACAGGGAGGCCTGGAGTACTGTGGTTCATGGGGTTGCAAAGAGACTGAACTGAACTGGTGTGAAGAGCTGACTCGTTAGAAAAGCCCCTGATGCAAGGAAAGATTGAAGCCAGGAGGAGAAGGGAACGATAGAGGATGAGAAAGGTTGGATAGCATCACCAACTTGATGGACATGAGTTTGAGCAAGCTCCAGGAGTTGGTGATGGACAGGCAGGGCTGGTGTGCTGCACTCCATGGAGTCACAAAGAGTCGAACACAACTGAGCGACTCAACTGAACTGAACTGAATATTAATTTTAGACTTAACACAATGTGGGAAACACAAAGATGTGGAAATGAGTTGGTTTGGAAGATAACGAATTTGCAGACACTTGAAAGTATTCAAATTTTAGCTAGATTGTTATTTAAATAGGACGTTGTTGTAGAAATTCCATCATTGGATGGGGTAGCTAGGTGAGAAACTCCTTAAATTTCCATTCATACCTGTGAGCTCATTATTTTGCTATTCTAGTACCTAACACAGAAGTGCTGCAGTCCATTGGGTCACATGGAGTTGGACATGATTGAGCGATTGAACTAACACAAAAGTGGGGCCATTGAACAGACAATAGAAAGCTCACCTTCTTGAACCACTTATATTTGAGATAACAACATTTAAATGCAGTATCAATTCTTCCTCAACTATTTTAGAATTCAATCTATTGATCCAAACATTGTTGATTATTCCTGATATTTCCATCCTTGAAGGACTACTCAGCATTACTCAACATGGAGTGTTCTCAGATTTAGGAGGAAAAGAAACAGTACCATGACAAAAAGTTGAGGGTGTCAAAGGTACCTAATCTGCCTCTCACTCAAACATTCATCTTTTCTTACCCCCCCCCTTTTTTTTCAGCACTTTTTGATAAGGCTTTCTGTATTCCAGAAGGAAAACTGCCATATGGGAACAACACTAATTCCTGGAATTTGTTGAGTATGTTGAGTCTATTCTGCCTCTGGCTAACTTCATACCACTACTAGTTCTAATCCTAACTTCTGGTGCAACATTGAATAAATCAAATCTTTATTTCAAAAATCAGTTCTCCAGGTATTTGATGATGTCAGTCATGCCTACCAAAGTTGTCTCAACGAGCTGCCTCTCAACTAACTAACAGATGTCTCAACTCATGTCATATCTTAGATCCTCTTTGGAAAAAGACTAGATTATATTTATTCATTCTAAAATATAGTGAGTGCCTACAATGTGTTAGATATAATGTATTATTAGTAACAATGAGTAGAAAATAATAATCCATGCAGTCAGATAATTTGCCTTGAGATAATGAGATGAGCTACATTTTAATGAAAGTCTTGTTTATAACTTTCCCGTTTTTTGGTACTTTTTGATTTTTAAAGTAAATTAGGGGCGAAATATCACCTCTGAGCTCTACTTCAGAAAACCAAAATATAGAATTATCTGAGTAGTAGTATATTGAAATGCCTTAATGCTATCTCATTGCTTTCCATGTATCACATATCAGCAAACAGCATGGATCTTTCTCATTTACCGTCTAAATAACATTTATTATGTTATAATATCATATCTTATATTCTCAATAATATAATTATGAAATCACTTTAAACTAACTCTGCTGGATATTTTCTTTCCAGCGTCTCAATTTGAAAGAGACTTGATTTCATTTAATGAACACAATGCTAGTTACTATAACAGAAGAGTGATTTTCTTTCTCATTTCATTATGTAGACAAATTGTGAAACATAGTGCTGGGTTACTGGAGACTTCATATAATGCAGAGGTTTGCTGTAGCATGGCCATTTTCTCATTCTGCCTTTTGAATACTTTTCCTTTGTACTGGATCTTTGATTCTCCATACCTTGCAGGGAAGGAAAGAATGCAGACTGTCCAGCAATCATTCCTTCCCTCTTTCATCTCTCCCTATGTCCTGCTTCTTTGCTCTTGGTCTATAATCATGAACATGACCTCCTCTGTTTCTCATCCTGGTGAACTATAATCTATTTAGTCATCCCACTTTAAAGTCACTTGGATGCCTCCCTTCTCTCTCCATTATCCAGTAGGTAATTAAATCTTATCCATCTTAATTTCCAAAGAACCGTTCAATCTGTCCTCTCTGCTTTACACAGACTGACCTTGTCTTTGTTGAGACCTTTATCATTTCTCACTGAATGGTTTATGTCACTCCTAATTTGAGGTCACTGCCTGCCATCTTGACTTCTCCCACTTTATGCGACAGTCAAATACCTTTCAAGATTGCAAATGTGTGGTCTTACAGTACCAAAATTTTCTTATAGTTAAGCCCTCATACTTTAAAATAGCTTAATAAAGAATAGCATAAAAGACACTGTATTGGGATTCTATTTACATACAACGATCCAGATGCCTTTACTTCTCTCCATCTCCTCTGTACTTTTTATCATAAGAGTTACTGGCACCTCTCTGGATGGACCAGGCTTATCCCTCTGAATGAGTCTCTGCTATTTTGCTTCATATTGGATATAGAACTCTTATGGGACTTTATAAGGGATTAGTCTATCATTTAAATGATTAATCCTCTTTGTATTTTGGTAAGGCTCTTTCTTCTTCTGCTGCTGCTGCTAAGTCGCTTCAGTCATGTCCTACTCTGTGTGACCCCCATAGACGGCAGCCCACCAGGCTCTCCTGTCCCTGGGATTCTCCAGGCAAGAACAATGGAGTGGGTTGACATTTCCTTCTCCAATGCATGAAAGGAAAAGTGAAAATGAAGTCGCTCAGTCATGTCTGACTCTTAGTGACCCTGTGGACTGCAGCCTATCAGGCTCCTCCATCCATGGGATTTTCCAGGTGAGAGTACTGGAGTGGGTTGCCATTGCCTTCTCCTTCTTTCTCCTGAGTCTTATCAAAATACAAAAGTCAGGTATTAGTAATACTAGGCTTTCCAGACGGTGCTAGTGATGAAGAACCTTCTTGCCCTTGCAGGAGACTTAAGAGATGCAGGTTCGATCCCTGGATCAGGAAGATCCCCTGGAGAAGGGTATGACAACCCACTTTAGTATTCTTGCCTGGAGAATCCCATGGACAGAGGAACTTTCTCCTGAGTCTTATCAAAATACAAAAGTCAGGTATTAGTAATACTAGGCTTTCCAGACGGTGCTAGTGATGAAGAACCTTCTTGCCCTTGCAGGAGACTTAAGAGATGCAGGTTCGATCCCTGGATCAGGAAGATCCCCTGGAGAAGGGTATGACAACCCACTTTAGTATTCTTGCCTGGAGAATCCCATGGACAGAGGAATCTGGCAGGCTACAGTCTACAGGGTTGCAAACAGTTGGACATGACTGAAGATACTTAGCATGCACACACATGGATAATGGAATCACATTTTGAAAGTGATCTAATGAGATCTCTGTTTCCCCTATAGGGGATGTGCTTGTCTGTGCAAAATATTATTCAAGGGCTATTGGGCTTATGCTGTTTATGTTAATATGCAAAGTCTATGTAACAATGATAGGGGATGTGTTTGAAAAACAACTGAATCTCCCACCTGTCTCCATATGCCTGAAAGTAGCAGTAAGAAATACATCCTACGTAAGAGCTTGAGGATCACCATTTCTCTAGTCAATAAGCTGAAGACAATAAAGAGCAAGAAGGATGGATTTGTGTGTCACTGCTCTTACTGTCAAGGTTGGTGTAGAGACTCTTGCCAGCAACATTCTTCAGATGTCTTGAGAGAGAAGAACAAAGCTCCTATGGCTAACTTTAGATTATCAGTTTTTCTCAACATGACCTTATCTGTGGTTCTGTTAATTGTTTTTCACCCCCTATGGCATGTCAATTTTTCCTTGAAATGCTGATTTTTTCCCTTTAATTTCAATTTACTTCTAAAATATTTGTTACTTTTAAAGTTTAAAAAAAAAGTATTCATTGACTCCATGCATCGATAGGGTAAGTATTTATTGGATGCTTACCTCATTTAAGGATAAGGATGTGAAGTACCAAAGTCTCTGTCCTTGGGGAACTTAGCTTCTTGTAGGAAAATGAATGATAATAAAACACAAATACATTTATATCAAATGGTGCTAAGTGCTGTGGAGAATAACAAAGCAGGGTAAAAGGACTGGGGGGAGCACTGGAGAATGTATCCAGGGTCGTCAGACACAGCTCCCTAATGAGAGGACCTGAAGTTAGGAGGACTGGATCACAAGATGTCTGAGAAGAGCCTTCTCATATTAGGGAAGAACAAATGCAAGAGACGTTATGTGAGAGGAGGTTTGGAGGGTTTCAGGTCCTCAAGAAGGCCAGTGTGACTGATGCAGGAGGAAGAGTGAGTCAGGTCATTAATTAATTCTATTTGAACTAGAGTCTGAGTGAAGGTTCAAACTTTAAAAAAATAATTTAAGAGAAATTTCTGGAGGAAAATGAGTCAAGATATATCTATATTTTATTATTATTTTTTAAAAAAGTATCAGCCCAGTTTAATTGCTCAGTCCTGTCAAAGTCTTTGT
>SJYC01111100.1:0-11894 GCA_006408675.1 Madoqua kirkii | reverse complement strand
GTGAAAAGCAAAGGTAAAAAGGAAAGATATAAGCATCAGGATGCAGAGTTCCAACGAATAGCAAGAAAAGATAAGAAAGCCTTCTTCAGCAATCAATGCAAAGAAATAGAGGAAGTAACTAGAAAAATTAGAATTAAAACCCAAAGTTAGTAGGATGAAAAAAGATCATAAAATCAGAGCAGAAATAAATGAAAGAGTCTAGGAAAACAATGAAAAAGTTAATTCTTTGAAAAGATATGCAGTGAGAAACCTTTAGGGACCCTCTTAAAGAAAAAAAGGAAGATGGTCCAAATCGATAAGATCAGATATATAATAGATGTTAGACTCAACACTACAAAATTACAAAGGATCTCAAGAGACTGCAAGCCAATAAGATGGGCAATTTGGAAGAAATGGACAAATTCGTAAAAAAAGTATAATCTCCCAAGATTGAACCAGGATAAAACAGAAAATATGAACTGACCATTCACAAGTACTTAAATTGAAGCTGTAATTTTAAAAAAGCAAAAGTCCAGGACCAGATGGTTTCACAAGCAAATTCCATCAAACATTCAGAGAAAATTAACACCTATCCTTCTGAAACTATTAAAAAAAAAAAATAAGCACAAGAAGGAACACTCCCAAACTTATTCTAGAGGCTATCACCACCTTGATACAAAAACCACACAAAGATACCACAAAAAGGAAAATTATAGGCCAATATCACTGATTAAATATGGACCAAATAATCCTCAACAAGATACTGTCAACTGAATCCAACAATACATTAAACAGATAAGACTATTATTATTAATATGATCTAGGATCATATCTAGGATCTAGTCCCTGGGATTTATCCCTAACAGTGAAAGTTCAGAATGGGAAATTAATGAAACAATCCCATTTACCACTGCAACAAAAAGAATAAAATTCCTAAGAAAAAAACCCATTTAAGGAGACAAAAACCTATACTCCAAAAACTATAAAATGTTGGCAAAAGAAGTCAAAAGATGACAAATGGAAAGATATCCCATGTTCTTATATCCCATGTTCTTGGGTTAGAAGAAGAATGAATATTGTCAAAATGACTACACTACCCAAAGCAACGTCTCTCTTAAATTACCTGACATTTTCCAAAGAACTAAATGAAAAAAAATACAGTGAAAGTTCAGAATGGGAAATTAATGAAACAATCCCATTTACCACTGCAACAAAAAGAATAAAATTCCTAAGAAAAAAACCCATTTAAGGAGACAAAAACCTATACTCCAAAAACTATAAAATGTTGGCAAAAGAAGTCAAAAGATGACAAATGGAAAGATATCCCATGTTCTTATATCCCATGTTCTTGGGTTAGAAGAAGAATGAATATTGTCAAAATGACTACACTACCCAAAGCAACGTCTCTCTTAAATTACCTGACATTTTCCAAAGAACTAAATGAAAAAAAATTTATTAAAATTTCTTTGGAGACACAAAACACTCCAAATACCCAAAGCAATCTTAAGAAATAAAAATGGAGCTGGATGAATTGTGTGATCAAACTCCAGACTATACCAAAAAAAAAAAAAATACAGTAATCAACACCGTATGGTACTAGTACAAAAAACGATATAGAGATCAATAGAACAAGATAGAAAGCCCAGAAATAAACTGACACACCTATGGTCAATCAACTTATGACACATGAGGCAAGAATACATATTGGAGAAAAGACAACCTCTTCAATACTGGCCAGCTACATGTAAAAGAAAGAAATTCATAACATTCTCTAACACCATACAGAAAAATAAACTCAAAATGGACTACCTATTATAAACTTAAATGTAAGACTGGAGGTACTCTAGAACTCCTAGAAGAAAACATAGGCAGAACACTTTTTGACATAAATATACTGGCCAGCTACTTGTAAAAGAAAGAAATTCATAACATTCTCTAACACCATACAGAAAAATAAACTCAAAATGGACTACCTATTATAAACTTAAATGTAAGACTGGAGGTACTCTAGAACTCCTAGAAGAAAACATAGGCAGAACACTTTTTGACATAAATCTCAGGAGTATTTTTTAAAATCCATTTTCTAGAGTAATGGAAATGAAAACAAAAATGAACAAATGGGACCTGAAGTCTGAAGTGTAGTTGCTCAGTCATGTCCGACTTTTTGAGACCCCATGGATTGTAACCCACCAGGCTCCTCTGTCCTCTTCAGGCAAGCATACTGGAGTGGGTTGCTATTCCCTTCTTCAGGGGATCTTCCCAATCTAGGGATCAAATCGGTGTCTCCTGCATTGTTGGTGGATTCTTTATCATCTAAGCCACCAGGGAAGCCCCAGATGGGACCTAATGAAACTTAAAGATTTTGCACAGCAAAGGAAACCATAAACAAAATGAAAAGACAATCTGTGGAATGGGAGAAAATATTTGCAGATGATGAGACTGACAAGGAATTAACTTTCAAAATATACAGGTTGTACAGCTCCATATTAAAAAAAAAAATCAAATGACGCAATTAAAAAAGTAGAAAAAAGACCTAAATAGACACTTCTCCAAAGAAGACATACCGATGATCAAAAAGCACAAGAAAAGATGCTCAAACCCATCACTTATTAGAGAAATGCAAATCCAGACTACAACGAGGTGTCACCTCAAAGCAGTCAGAATGGCCATCATCAAAAAAATCTACAAACAAATGCTGGAGAAGGGGTGGAGAAAAGGGAACCCTCCCACCCTGCTGGTGGGAATGTAAACGGGTACAGCTGCAATGGAAAACAGTACAGAGGTTCCTTAAAAAACTAAAAATAGAGCTACCATATGATCCAACAGTCCCATTCCTGGGCATATGCTCAGAGAAAACCAATATATATATATATGAATCATACTATGTAGTAGAGGAGCAAGCATGAAGCCAATAATAATAGCAATAAAAATGATATGAACATCATCAACAACAAAAAGAAATCATAGAGCTGAAGAATACAATAGATGAACTGAAAAATACAATACAGGGATTTGATAGCAGACTATATGAATCAGGGGAAAAGATCAACGAACTTAAGGAGAGGGCAATGGTCTCATTCAGAGCAGCAAAGAAAAAACAGTTTTAAAATATAAAGACAGCTCAAGGAACCTATGGAACAACATCAAGTGGATGAACATTCACATTATTCGAATTTCAGAATTAGGTAACATTATCAGAGCCTCAGAATTAGATGGATAAAGGGACAGAAAACTTATTTGAGTAATAGTGACTAAAAGCTTCTCTACCTTGGGGACCTACACCAAGACATCATAATTAAAATCTCAAAAGTTAAAGAAAGGAATCTTAAAAGCAGCAGGAAAAAAACAACTTGTTATATACAAGGAAATAAAAATAAGACTATTTTTTAACAGAAACTTGAGAAACCACAGGATAGGTTCATAGTATATTTTTAAAAGCACACACAAAACCTTCCAACCAAGAATACTCTACCTGGCAAAATTATCTCTGAGAGTTGAAGGAGAGATAAATAGTTATCAATATAAGCTAAAGCTAAAGGAGTTTATTACCATTAAACCCGCATATAAGAAATGTTAAAGGGACTTATGTAAGCTAAAAAGTAAAACATTTAAGATAAAAAGAAAGGGCTCTGCACTCCATCCAAAAGCACCATACTACACATTTTTCTCAAGTGCACATGAATATCCTCCAGTAATGACCTCATGACACCATGCTGCTGCGAAGTCAATTCAGTTGTGTCTGACACCATGAGCCTTAATAAACTTAAGAAAATTGAAATTATATGAAGCATTGTCTCTCAGAACACTGATGAGACTAGAAATAAATAAGAAAAATATTAAAAACACAAACATGCAGTGGCTAAACAATATGCTACTAAACAACCAATGGATCACTGAAGAAATCAAACAAATAAAAAAAAATCTAGAAACAAATGAAAATAAAAGCGCAACTGTCCAAAACCTACGTGCTTTGTCGCTTAGTCATGTCTGACTCTTTGTGACCCCATGGACTTTAGCCCACCAGGCTGTTCTGTCCAGGCAAGAATACTGGAGTAGGTTGTCATGCCCTCCTCCAGGGTATCTTCCCAATTCAGAGACTGAACCCAGGTCTCTCACACTGCAGGCAGATTCTTACTGTTTGAGCCACCATGGAAGCCCTAAGCACCCAAACCTATGGGGTGCAGCAAAAGCAGTTCTAGGAGGGATGTTTACAGCAATACAATCGTACCTCAAGAAACAAGAAAAATCTTGAACAACCTAACCTTACACCTAAAACAACTAGAGAAAAAACAAACAAAACCTAAAGTTAGTAGAAGGAAAATATCATAAGACTAGAGCAGAAATATATGAGACAGAGACAAAGAAAGCAATTGCAAAAATCAGTGAAACTAAAAGCTGGTTCTCTAAAAAGACAAATTTGATAAACCTTTAGTCAGACTAGTCAAGAAAAAAAGGGAGAGGACTCAAATCAGTAAAATTAGAAATGAAAAGGGAGAAGTTACAACCGACTCCACAGAAATACAAAGGAGCATAAGAGTACCTTGAGGAACTATATGCCAATAAAATGGATAATTTGGAAGAAATGGAAAAATTCTTAGAAAAGTACAGTCTCCAAAGACTGAACTAGGAAGAAATAGAAAATATGAACAGACCAATCAAAATCACTGAAATTGTGATTAAAAGACTCCCAACAAACAAAAGTACAGGACCTGATGGCTTCACAGGCAAATTCTATAAAATATTTAGAGAAGAGTTAACAACTATCCTCCTGAAACTGTTCCAAAATATGGCAGAGGAAGGAAAACTTCCAAACTCATTCTGTGAGGTCACCATACCCTAATACCCAAATGAGACAATGATATCACAAAAAAGAAAATTACAAGCCAGTATCACTGATGAACATCAATGCAAATATCCTCAACAAAATACTAGCAATCTGAATCCAAAAATACATTAAAAAAGATCACACACCATGAGGTGAGATTCGTCCCAGGCATGCAAAGATTATTCAATACCCACAAATCAACAAACAAATTGTAGAATAAAAGCCATAGGATATCAATATACATAGAAAAAGTTTGTGACAAAATTCAGCACCCATTTATGATAAAACTCTCCAGAAAGTGGGCATCCTCTTCTCAAGTACACATAGAATATTTTCCAGGATATGTTAGACCACAAAATATGCTAATAAATTTGAAAAGATTCACCACATTATCTTCTCTGATCACAACAGTTTGAAAATAGATTTTCAATTATGAGAAGAAACTGGAAAATTCACAACTATGTGAAGTTTAAATGACATCCTACTGAACAAATACTGGGTAGAAGAAGAAAATCAAAAGAGAAATAAAAAATAAAGACAAATAAAAATGGAAATATAACACACCAAAACCTATACAACGGAGCAGAAGCTATTACAAAAAGTAAGCTCATACAGACAAATGCTTATCTCCTAAAACAAAAATCTCAAAACACCTAACTTCATATTTCAATGACCTAAATAATAAACAAATGAAACCCAAAGTTATAAGAAAGTAACACAAATTAGAGCAGAAATAAATGATCAGTTCAGTAGCTAGTTGTGTCCAGCTCATTGTGACCCCACCCCAGGGACTGCAGCATGCCAGGCTTTCCTGTCAATCACCAACTCCCAGAATTTGCTCAAACTCATGTCCATAGATTCGGTGATGCATTCTAACAATCTCATCCTCTGTTGTGCCCTTCTCCTTCTGCCTTTACCTTTTCCACAATCAGGGTCTTTTCCAAACAGTCAGTTCTTCGCATCAGGTGGCCAAAGTACTGGAGTTTCAGCTTCAGCATCAGTCCTTCCAATGAATATTCAGGACTGATTTCCTTTAGGACTGACTAGTTTGATCTCCTTGCCATCCAAGGGACTCTCAAGTGTCTTCTCCAACACCACAGTTCAAAAGCATCAATTCTTTGGCACTCAGTTTTCTTTATAGTCCAACTCTCACATCCATACATGACTACTGGAAAACCATAGCCTTGACTAAATGGACCTTTGTTGGCAAACTAATGTCTCTGTTTTCTTAATATGCTGTTGAGGTTGGTCATAGCTTTTCTTCCAAGGACCAAGCATCTTTTAATTTAATGGCTGAAGTCACCATTTGCAGTGATTTTGAAGCCCAAGAAAATAAAGTCTGTCACTGTTTCTATTGTTTCTCCATCAATTTGCCATGAACTGATGGGACCAGAGGCCATGATCTAAGTTTTTTCAATGTTGAGTTTTAAGCCAGCTTTTTCATTCTTCTATTTCACTTTCATCAAGAAGCTCATTAGTTCCACTCCATTTTCTGTCACAAAGGTGGTATCATCTGAGTACCTGAGATTATTGATCTTTATTCCAGCTTGTGCCTCATCCAGCCTGGCATTTTGTATGATGTACTTTGCATATAAGTTATTAAAATAAGCATGGTGACAATATACAGACTTGAGGTATTCCTTTCACAATGTGGAACCAGTCTGTTGTTCCATGTCTGGTTCTAACTGTTGCTTCTTGACCTGCATACAGATTTCTCAAGAGGCAGGTGGGATGGTGTGGTATTCCCATCTCTTTTAGAATTTCCCACAGTTTGTTGTGATCTACACAGTCAAAGACTTTGGTGTAATCAGTAAAGCAGATGTTTTCCTGTACTTCTCTTACTTTTTTAATAATCCAGCAGATGTTGGCAATTGGATCTCTGGTTCCTCTGCCTTTTCTAAATCCATCTTGAACATCTGGAAATTCATAGTTCACGTACTGTTGAAGCCAGGCTTGGAGAATTTTTAGCATTACTTTGCTAGCATGTGAGATGAGTGCAATCATGTGATAGTTGGAACATCCTTTGGCATTGCCCTTCTTTGGGATTGGAATGAAAACTGACTTTTCCAGTCCTGTGGCCACTGCTGAGTTTTCCAAAGTCACTGGCATATTGAGTGCAGCACTCTCACAGCATCATCTTTTAGGATTTGAAATAGCTCAACTGGAATTCCATCACCTCCACTAGCTTTGTTCAGAGTGATGCTTCCTAAGGCCCACTTGACTTCACATTCCAGGATATCTGGCTCCAGGAGAGTGATCAAACCATTGTGATTATCTAGGCCATGAAGATCTTTTTTGTACAGGTTTTCTGTGTATTCTTGCCCCCTCTTCTTAATATTTTCTGCTTCCGTTAGGTCCATACCATTTCTGTCCTTTATTGAGCCCATCTTTGCATAAAGAGTTCTCTTGGTATCTCTAATTTTCTTGAAGAGATCTCTAGTCTTTCCCATTCTGTTGTTTTCCTCTATTTCCTTGCACTGATCACTGAGGAAGGCTTTCTTATCTCTCCTTGCTATTCTTTGGAACTCTCCATTCAAATGAGTGTATCTTTTCTTTTCTCCTTTGCCTTTAGCTTCTCCTCTTTTCACAGCTATTTGTAAGTCTTCCTCAGACAACCATTTTGTCTTCTTGCATTTCTTTTTCTTGGGGATGGTCTGATCACTGCCTCCTGTACAATGTCATGAACCCCCATCCATAGTTCTTCAGGGCACTGTCTATCAGATCTAATCCCTTGAATCTATTTGTCACTTCCACTGTATAGTCATAAAGGGTTTGATTCAGATCATACCTGAATGGTCTCATTAGTGGGTCACAGCCTGTGACTTACGCCCTCTTGAAGGAGGTCTCCATTAACCCTACCATAGAACCACCATATAGGTGACCCAAAAACTGCAGAACAAATATACCAAAGAAATACTCACATTGTTAAGAAATTTCTAGGATCCACAACAGATTTCCCAACCTGGGGATCTGGCAAAGGGACTGAGAACCCCCAGAGAATTTGACTTTGGAGGCCAATGGGATTTGATTACAGAAATTACACAGGACTGGGGAAACAGACTCTTGGAGGGCACAAATAAAACCTTGTGTGCACCAGGACCCAGAGCAAAGGAAAAGTGACCTCACAAGAGACTGACCCAGACTTGCCTATGAATATCCAGGAGTCTCTGGCGGAGGTATGGATCGGCAGAGATCTGCTGCAGGGTCGGGGCAGTGAGTGCAGCAGTGTGTGCACGGGACCTTTTGAAGGGGGTTGCCGTTATCTTCATTACCTCCACCATAGTTTAGCCTCAGGTCAAACAACAGGGAGGGAATACAGCCTCATCCATCAACAGAAACTTGGATATAAGATTTACTGCCCATCAGAACAAGACCCAGTTTCCCTGCAGTCTGTCTCTCCCATTAGGAAACTTCCATAAGCCTCTTATCCTTATCTGTAGGCGGCAGACAGAATGAAAACCACAATCACAGAAAACTAAACAAACTGATAATATGGGCCACAGTCTTGTCTAACTCAATGAAACTAGAGCCATATCATGTAGGGTCACCCAAGATAGATGGGTCATGGTGGAAAGTTCTGACAAAACGTGATCCACTGGAGAAGGGAATGGCAAACTACTTCAGTATTCTTGCCTTGAGAACCCCATGAACAGTATGAAAAGGAAAAAAGATAGACACTGAAAGAACTCCTCAGATCGATAGGTGCCCAGTATGCTACTGGAAAAAAGTAGAGAAATAACTCCAGAAACAATGAAGAGACAGAGTCAAAGTGGAAACAATGCCCTGCTGTGAATGTGGCAGAAGTAAAGTCTGATGCTATGAAAGTGAAAGTGAAGTTGCTCAGTCGTGTCCCACTCTTTGTGACCCCATGGACTGTAGCCTACCAGGCTTCTCCATCCATGGGATTTTCCAGGCAAGAATACTGGAGTGGGTTACCATTTCCTTCTCCAGGGGATCTTCCCAACCCACGGATCGAACCAAGGTCTCCCGCATTGGAGAGAGGCACTTTAACCTCTGAGCCACCAATGCTATACAGAGCAATATTACATAGGAACCTGGAATGTTAGGCCCATGAATCAAGGTAAAATAGAAGTGGTCAAACAGGAGATGGCAAGAGTGAACATTGACATTTTAGGAATCAATGAACTAAAGTGGACTGGAATGGGTGAAATTTAATTCAGATGACCATTATATCTACTACTGTGGGCAAGAATCCCTTGGAAAATATGGAATAGCCCTCATAGTCAACCAGAGTCTGAGATGCAGTACTTGTTTGTAATCTCAAAAATGACAGTGATCTCTGTTCACTTCCGAGGCGAACCATTCAATATCACAGTAATCGAAGTCTATGCCCCAACTAGTAATGCTGAAGAAAATGAAATTGAACAGTTCTGTGAAGCCCTACAAGACCTTCTAGAACTAACACTCCAAAAAAGGTGTCCTTTTCATCATAGGGGACTGGAATGCAAAAGTAGGAAGTCAAGAGATACCTGGAGTAAGAGGCAAATTTGGTCTTGAAATACAAAATGAAGCAGGGCAAAAGCTAACTGAGTTTTTCCAAGAGAACACACTTGTCATAGCAAAACCCCTCTTCCAACAACACAAGAGAAGACTCTACACATGGGCATCACCAGAAGGTCAACGCCAAAATCAGATTGATTATATTCTTTACAGCCAAAGATGGAAGAGCTCTATACAGTCAGTAAAAGAAAGACTGGAAGCTGACTGAGGCTAAGATCATGAACTCCTTATTGCCAAATTCAGACTTAATTTCAAGAAAGTATGGAAATAAATGAAACAGAGACTTAATAGAAAAAAAAAAAACACAATAAATCCAAGAGCTAATTCTCTGAAGACAAAATTCACAAAGCTTTAGACTCATTAAGAAAAAAGAGAGCATACAAACAAAATCAGAAATTAAGGAGGAGATATTATAACTTGTGGGGCCCTAAATGGGAAACCTTAAAAACAAAGGGGCTAGCTTTGCAGTCAAAAACCTAAGGTGGCGCCTGGCGGAAGAGATGGGGGTAGGGTCTATGCTGTCTGTCAAAGTTTTTGACTGGCTCTCTTGATTTCTGTGCACGTAGACAGTGTGTGATCTCCATAGACTCCTGTTATAATGAAGGGGCATGACAATCTGACCTTTAACGTGATTGGTGCAACTATGGAAAGTCCCTCCTAAAACCCTCCTGTTTGTCTATATAAGCTGGGAGTTTGTAACAATAAACCAGAACTGCTTCGACGGAACCCCTGTCATATCTGATTGTCTCTCACTCGCCGAGGGGCTGGGTTGGCGGACAGCAGGCTCACCTCTCCTTGAGACCCCTTGGCTTTGCTGAGGGAAGTCCCACTGCCTCTACTCTTTCTGCGGAGCGTCCCCTGCAATAACTGAAACCACAGAAATAGAAAGGATTATGAGACTACTGGGGCTTCCCAGGTGGCACTGATGTTAACAGAACCTGCCTGCTAATGCAGGAGATGTAAGAGATCATGGTTCTATCAATGGGTGGCAGAGATCCCCTTGGGAAGGGCATGGCAACCCACTCTAGTATTCTTTTATGGAGAATCCCACGGACAGAGGAATCTGGAGGTCTATGGTCTGTAGGGTCTCAAGAGGTTGGACCCAACTGAAGCAACTTAACATGCATGCATGTGGGACTACTATGTTCCAACAAATTTGATAACCAAGAAAAAATATGCCTAGTAATGTATAACCTACCAAGACTGAACTACGAAGAAATAGAACCTCTGAAGACAATGATTTATAAACAAGTGGAATAAATAAACAAAAATCTCCCCGAAAATGAACTTCAGATGTGTATAAGAGACAGACCCACTCTAGTATTCTTTTATGGAGAATCCCACGGACAGAGGAATCTGGAGGTCTATGGTCTGTAGGGTCTCAAGAGGTTGGACCCAACTGAAGCAACTTAACATGCATGCATGTGGGACTACTATGTTCCAACAAATTTGATAACCAAGAAAAAATATGCCTAGTAATGTATAACCTACCAAGACTGAACTACGAAGAAATAGAACCTCTGAAGACAATGATTTATAAACAAGTGGAATAAATAAACAAAAATCTCCCCGAAAATGAACTTCCAGGCAAAGTGGCTTTGCTGGTGAATTCTATTAAACATTCAAAGAAGAATTAATAACAACTGTTTTCCAGCTCTTTCAAAAAAAAAAAAAAGCTAGGAGGAAAAACTTACAAACTCATTTTGATGCCAGTGTTACCATGATCTTAAATCAGATAAGGATGCCACAAGAAAAGAAAATTACAGATCAATATCCCTAATGAACACAGATGCTACAAATTATTAGCAAATTAATTTTAACAATAAGTTAAAAGGATCACACATTTTGAACAAGTGGAATTTATTCCAGGGTTGCAAGGATAGTTTAATTTCCACAAATCAGTCAATTTAATATACCACATTAATACAGTGAAGGGTAAAAACCATACCATCATCTCAATAGATACAGAAAAAGCATTTGAAAGAATCTGTCCTCCATTTACGGGAAAAAAAACTCTCAAAATTTAGTATCAGTTCAGTTCAGTTCAGTGGCTCAGTCGTGTCCAACTCTTTGCGACCCCATGAATCTAAGTACGGCAGGCCTCCCTGTTCATCACCATCTCTCAGGAGTTCACTCAGACTCACATCCATCGAGTCAGTGATGCCATCCAGCCATCTCATCTTCAGTCGTCCCCTTCTCCTCCTGCCCCCAATCCCTCCCACCATCAGCTTCTTTTCCAATGAGTCAACTCTTCGCATGAGGTGGCCAAAGTCCTGGAGTTTCAGCTTTAGCAACATTCCTTCCAAAGAAATCCCAGGGTTGATCTCCTTCAGAATGGACTGGTTGGATCTCCTTGCAGTCCAACGAACTCTCAGGAGTCTTCTCCAACACCACAGCTCAAAAGCATCAATTCTTCAGTGCTCAGCCTTCTTCACAGTCCAGCTCTCACATACATGAACACTGGAAAAACCATAGCCTTGACCAGACGGACCACTGTTGACAAAGTAATGTCTTTGCTTTTGAATATACTGTCTAGGTTGGTCATAACTTTTCTTCCAGGGAGTAAGCA
>SJYC01111099.1:0-22972 GCA_006408675.1 Madoqua kirkii | reverse complement strand
GCTTTTCATCTAAGATCAGGAAAAGACACTTATGTCCACTGTTGCTAGTTTTTAAAGCTACGCTATTGAGAGTCCTAGTATGTTAGAATTCCCGGGCTTCCTGGGTAGCTCAGCTGGTCAAGAATCCACCTGCAATGCAGGAGACCCTCGCTCAATTCCTGGGTCAGGAAGTTCCCCTGGAGAAGGGATTGTCTACCCACTCCAATATTCTTGGACTTCCCTTGTGGCTCAGACAGTAAAGAATCTGCCTGCAATGTAGGAGGCCTGGGTTCCATTCCTGGGTTGGGAAGATCCCTGGAGGGGGTCATGGCAACCCACTCCAGTATTCTTGCCTGGAGAGTCCCCAAGGACAGAGGGGCCTGGTGGGCTAGTCCATGGGGTTGCAAAGAGTTGGAAATGACTGAGCAGCATAAGCACATTCGAAGTCCTAGCGAGAATATTTAGTCAAGAAAAATAAAATACACCCAAATTGTAAAGAAAAGTGTCACTATTTGCAGATCATCTGATATTATATATATATAGAAAACCCTAAGGACACCACCAAAAATTGTTAGAACAACAAATTCAGTAAAATTGTAGGATACAAAATATTCAAAATTCTGTGTAACTTCTATATGTTGATAATTAACTATCTGAAATAGAAATTAAGTAAACAAATCCATTCATAATTATATCAAAAATAATAAAATACTTTGACATAAATTTAACAAAAGAGGACAGTTATTTATATAGTGACAACTATAAGATATTAATGGAAGCAATGGAACACAGAAATACATGAAAAGATATTCCATGCTCACAGATCAGAAGAATATTGTTAAAACTTTTTATACTGCCCAAAGCAACCTAAATATTCACTGTAATCCCTCCTAAAATTTCAATGTCATTTTTTACAGATATAGAATCAGTTCAGTTAAGTTCAGTCACTCAGTCATGTCTGACTCTTTGCAACCCCATGAACTACAGCATGCCAGTCCTTCCTGTCCATCACCAACTCCCGGAGTTCACTCAGACTCATATCCATCGAATCAGTGATGCCATCCAGCCATCCCATACTCTGTCGTCCCCTTCTCCTCCTGCCCTCAATCCCTCCCAGCATCAGAGTCTTTTCCAATGAGTCACATCTTCACATGAGGTGGCCAAAATACTGGAGTTTCAGCTTTAGCATCATTCCTTCCAAAGAAATCCCAGGGCTGATCTCCTTCGGAATGGACTGGCTGGATCTCCTTGCAGTCAAGGGACTCTCAAGAGTCTTCTCCAACACCACAGTTCAAAAGCATTAGTTCTTCGGCACTCAGCTTTCTTCACAGTCCAACTCTCACATCCATACATGACCACTGGAAAAACCATAGCCTTGACTAGATGGACCTTTTTTGGCAAAGTAATGTCTCTGCTTTTCAATATAGAATAAATTATCCTAAAATCTGTATGAACCATAAAAGTCCCAATTTGCTAAAGACACGTTTAGAATAAAGAACCAACCTGAAGGCATGATGCTCCCTGATTTCAAACTATATCTCAAAGTAATATGAACAAAAAACAGCATGATCTAGCATACAGATACACAGCTCAATGGAATAGGTATTGAGTTCAGAAACAAATCTACACATATTCGAACAATTAATTTATTGAGGAACCAAGAATATACAGTGAGAAAATGAAAGTCTTTTCAATATATATGATTGGGAAAACTATATATCCCATGCAAATGAATGAAACTGGATCACTGTCTTACATCATACACAAAACTAAACTGGATTAAAGACCTGAATGTAAGACCTGAAACCATAAAAATCCTACAAGAAAACACAGGTGGTATGCTTGTTGATGTTAGTCTTGGTGATTATTTTTTGGATTTGATACCAAAAGGAAAAAGAAATGGGACTAAACCTAATTAAACGCTTCTGCCTGACAAAGGAGATAATCAAGAAAATGAAAAGGCAGTCCAGAGAAGGAAACACAATCTTTACAAATTATTTATCTGATAAGGGATTACTATCAAATTATATAAATAACTCATACAACTCCATAGCAAAAAACCACAAGCAACCTGATTAAGAAGTGAGCAAAAGGTCTGAAAACACATTTTTTCAAAGAAGACAGAAAAATGGCTTACAGTATGTGAAAAGATGCTCACCATCACCAACCATCATTGAAACAAAAGTCAAGACCATAACAGAATGTCACCTCACACTTGTGAGACTAGCTACTGTTTTCAAAAAGACAAGAAAGAAGTGTTGCTGAGGATGTGGAGAAAAAGAGAACAACTGCACCCTTTTGGTGCAAATGTAAATTGGTTTATCCATGGGGTTTCCTCAAAAAAATTACAGTAGAACTACCATGTAATTCAGCAATTCCACACTTCTGGGTATTAATCTGATGAAAACAAAGGCCAAAGACACAAATTTGAACCAACAGAGGTACCCTCATGCTCAAAGCATTATTATAATCACTAAGACATAAAAACAACCTAAAAGTTTGTTGATGGATGAATGGATAAGAAAATTATATATATTATATATATATATATATATATATATCTCTCTCACAACAGAATACTATTTAGCCAAGAAAAAGAAAATTTTCCATTTGCAACATGAATGGACCTTGAGAACATTTTATGCTAAGTAAAAAGTCATAAAAAGATAAATACCATATGATCTCACTTGTATGTATAATCTGAAAAGAAAACAATAACAAAAAATCCCACTAGCTTATGGTAAATTGAACACATTAGTTGTCTGAGGCAGTGGGTGAAGGGTAGATGAAATGGGTAAAGAGGGTCAAAGGGATGTAATGTACAGCATGGTGAGTATTTTTAACAATGCTATATCACATAGTTGAAAGTATCTAGGAGAATGGATCTTGAAGTTCTCATCACATAAAAATATTTTATAACTTCACAAGGTATAGATAGGATGTTAATGGGGCTTATTGGGGCTATTTTGAAACTGACACACGTGTCAAATGATTATGTTGGGGGAGTACGTAATGTCCTTGGTTCTGTCTTGCCACAGCAAAAATTTGAAATGGCAGGCCAGTGTTACAGCTTGGTTACAGCTCAGTTTTATTTGACAAGCAAAGGAAACTACATTCTTGAGGTGTGAGGGCAGTTCAGTTCAGTTACTCCACTGAATGTCCAACTCTCTGGAACCCCATGGACTGTAGCACACCAGTGTTATGCCCAAAGTCCGAGTCCCCAAAACTGAGAGAGTAAGACGTCCACAGCAATGCAGAAGCATAAAGGGGTTTTATTACTAGCTCGAGCTAGGGCTCTGTCTCATCCAGCACAGTGGAGTCTTGACGAGAGCCCCGAGCTCTGGATCACATCTACTTTTATACAGACGTTCTTTGTTTTTGTAACAGCACAGCTGACTGGCTAAACCGTACAGGCGCGCATCCCTATCTGGATTAGCCTCTATCCGGATTAACTCGGGTCTGGTGCGGTTTTTAGAGGGGGGGCCGGCTACGGGGATTTTTTTCTGATTGGTCAAGCTACACTGCCTGCGGAAGTTCCCAGTGCCTCAGCTTTCCTAGAGACTAAACCTCAGGCCTAGCCTTCCCCTTAGAGCCTGTCCTGGCTCCAGTTAGGTCCTAACAACCAGGCCTCCCTGTCTATCACCAACTCCTGTGTTTACTCAAACTCCTGTCCATTGAGTTGGTGATGCCAACACAAAAGAAGAGAGGGGCTCAATTTTGGCTCCTCTTTTTATATGTTTTTTTCCCCTCCCCCTGAGCCTGCCCTATGTAAACTGGGTTAGCCAGGAGGGCTGTTTGTTTCACCTGAGGTTCTCATTCCACTCAGACCTTCCTTTGATCTATTCTCATGGGCTTTTTCCTTTGTCTTTTAGCCACCACTATTTTGGACTCCTTTTTCCTATTCTCACTACCTAACAATTACATTGTTTACCTGAAACTAACACAATGGTACACAATTATACCGCATTAAAAAAAAAAAAAAGATTATAGGTATGAGGCAGGCCTGAAAATATGAGCAGCATTTTCAGGCTCAGCATTCAAGCCAAGGGTTACTTCCAATATTCAAACCAGTTAGGACACACAAACAGATGTAGGTAAAAGCTATACCGGCCAGTTCTGCACAGATCTAAAGAGGTTAACTTCCAGAAGCCCAAGCTGAGAAAGACAGAAGGCTAAAGCATTAACAGCCCAGTCACACAGGCACCAACCCAGCATTCATATTAGGTCTGAGCAAACCACAGGAAGCATATTATCTAATGAGATGACTAGAAACAGCTGTTCAAAATCTGGAAGAGATGTGCAGACTTATACAAAGAGGATGGGGCTAGTAATTCCAGAACAAAAAGTGGTTTATTTTACTTTATTTTCAATAATCTTTGTCATTATTTTAGTCACTTTTCTGAGTGTGCATTGGAGCATGTGGGAGAGTGACTAATGGATGGATGGTGCAAGATGCTTCCAGAGAGAGGCAGGGTTCTGCAAGCATTGCTGCGCAGAGCAAAGGTTGGATTCCTCAGTAAGCCACTTTTACCTCTTGATCTTCCTATCCTTGACAGATAATATGAATATTCCTATTACCCCTTCCTTGTCTGTATCTCTGATTTTTCCTTGTCTGTGTCTGTGCTGAAAAAGACAGTGGTAATTATTTAAATAATATGGCTATTTATCAAACACATTTAGTGATATTATTTTTCCCCTTTAATGAGGTAGGAGTGACACTGGAGAAATTTTACATTTAGTTGGCATAAATGTTCTTGGAAAATTAAAATAAATGCAAAAGATGACATTTTACAAGATTGCTTTCCATTCTTAACATAATGAACAATTCAGTCACTGTTGAATAGCCCAATCTATTTTATTTCTTTGAACAAATTTCACAGTTAGAGCCAACATCACCCATTTGCTTCTGAAGCAGAAAGTAATTATCATCACAATTAGCTTTTACAAAGATGCACATTTTCCTTATGGCATTGCTTCTCATCTTCACCTTCCTCTTCAATCTGTATTCATATCTCCAAAGTGGCTGTATAAAAGAGATTACCTCTTTTGCATCTAGTTATATAGCTCCATTGAGAAACTCGTAGAAACATTAAAATATAGACAACTGTTGCCTGAGCCCCCAAAGTTACATTTTAGCCAATATGCAAGGTCAAGGCAAATGTCAGGGTCTTTTGAGATTCTGAAGGAATTTCAGAAATACAGATGTTACTTCACTGAGAAAAAATATTTAAAAGTGTTTCTTTTGGGATATTTATGGAAAACACAAGGGTTTTAAATTGTTAGTCTCGCCCTCATTATTCCCTGATCCCTGTCTTTTCAGGGAGTCAAATGCTTTTGACTGGCTTCCCTGGTCTCAGACAGTAAAGAATCTGCCTGCAACACAGGAGACGAGGGTTTGATCCCTGGGTTGGGAAGATCCCTTGGAGAAAGGAAGGGCAACCCACTCCAGGATTCTTGCCTGGAGAATCCCACAGACAGAGGAGCCTGGGGGGCTACAGTCCATAGCTTTGCAAAGAGTTGGACACGATTGAGAGACTTTCACTTTGAAAAGATATGAAGCAAATGGAAAGTTGGATAGATGAGATCATTTGCCTTCACTACAAAATCGTGTAGTCAGAGAGGGCCAATCAGAGATATTAGCTGTCCTCTAAAATATGCTAGGAAGATTGATACTGTAAGGGCTAATGTGTGTCAAACTGTCCCGAATCTGCTAGAATTCCCAACAAATGGCACAAAGGGAGAAGGCAGAAAAAGAACAGAAATATCTTGCATATGTCTGTGGCTAAATTTTTATAAGATTAGTTATTTGGGTGTATAAATTCATGTGGGTAACAGTGAGTGGCTCTCTCAGAATTTGGAAAACAGAGAAAGACGACTATTCTCTAAGCACTATAAAATCTACCACAAATGATGAGATTCAAAGTCACCTTGAAGAGAGAAGTTGACCTCCTGGGCAGAACAAGATTAAAGAAAGTATTAATGAATCCAAAAAAGAATTATTTATTAGAAACAGGGATTAATTAGCATAAAACATAGAAAAGGAAGACCATTAGGCAATCAATGACAGCAGTTCCTCCTCCTAGCTCTATCCTGGGGAGAGAGCAAGCACACTGATAACAGGTTCACCATGCTTGGTTTCGCACAGGTATCTCTCCATTCTGATAAGAGACATAAAGATTAGAAACCTGATGCAATTAAATATTGAAGTCCTGAACCAATTCTCTGCCCTCATTTTGTGTTCACCAATCAACATTAGGATCATAATTGTATGTTGTAGGAGATAGTTTTCCTTCAGGGATAGAAGTACAGCTAGAGTACATTTATATCTAATCTCCTGTAGTGTGATTATATCCCTGAAGTATAGGTCCCTATCACTGCCAAAATCACCAGGCAGTCAAAGCTAATAAGGAAAGACAAAGGGAAATCAACAAGGTAAATGTCAATTTGGAAGGTCTCCCTCTGTCTGCCCAGTCAGTTTCTCCAGTACAATTCCAGTGCACTGATTGTAGCAGATAGTCTGGTTTGGGTGTTTTGCTGCTGTTGTTGTTTTAGCTGCCCACACTCCTTCCCTCCTACTTGGCACCTACAATAAACTCTGCATTTTCCTTCATCACACCTGGTGTTAGTACATTGACTTTACTATAGATAGGGTAGAAGACTCAAATTCAGCTAGGTAACAAACTCACTTGTATAATCATTTGAGTAAGTTGTGGTTTTCAGGAGATGGTAATGATTTTAAACTATCCATTCCTTAGCAGTTATAGATTTGTTTAGATTTTTAAATAACTTTTTTCTTGATTTTAAAATGTTAAGTGAATTAAAATTGTCATATAGAGACAGAAATGATCAATTATAAAAATATTTAAAATTCATTTATGTTGTTTATAATAAAATTACATAAAGCAAACACATATACAGAGATTGAAAGTTAACTAGTGTAAAAGGATGAAGTGAATACCTATACTGAAATCAGATAGATTTTTAAAAATGCATTATTGGGGGAGTATAAGTATATAGTAAAAATACATTCTATTTATGAAAAGCCATACCAATTCTAAATATGCTTGCCTCTAATAAACTAACCTCAAGCTTTAGGAGGTCAAGTTAATAGAACAATAGGGAGAAATTGATACATTCTCCATTTTAAGGGAGAGTTCAATAAACCTCTTTAAATTATTACAATGCAAGTATAATAATAATTAAAAAAATAGAAGGAATATATAAAAGCTGAACAACTAGAAAGTTTTACTTAGTATGAAAAAGGAAAAAGTGAAAGTATTAGTTATTCAGTCACATCCAACTCTGCGACGCCAAAGACTATGCCTGCCAGGCTCCTCTGTCCATGAAATTCGCCAAGCAAGAATACTGGAGTGGGTTGCCATTCCCTCCTCCAGGAGGTCTTCCCAACTCAGGGACTGAACTCAGGTCTCCTGCATTGCGGGCAGATTCTTTACCATCAGAGTTACCAGGGGTGCCCTTTACATAGCATAAGCATATTGAATTCTGTAGTAAGGTTAGCAATTACATACTTTTCTCATACACGCATGAATCAGTTAATAATTGATCAAAGCCTCAACATATTAGAAAGTAATCACTGTTCTGATAATGCAATCAAAAATAAGTTCATTTAAAAAAATAGCTAAAAACTGCTATAAATGTTTAGAAATTCAAATACATTCTTAAATAATTAAAAAAAGTAAAAATCATAATAAAAATGTAAAAGACATTTCAAACAATGAATAATGAAAAAACTATACATCAGGACATGAGTTTAAGCAAACTCCAGAAATAGTAAAGGACAGGGAAGCAAGGTATGTTCTGTAGTCCATGGAATCCACAAACAGTCAGACACGACTTAGCGACTGAACAACAAAATATATCAGAACACATAGAATTCAGCTAACAAGTGCTTCAAGGGAAATTTATATCCTTAGGTATTTAGAAAAGTTATAGTTAGAGAAAATTACTTCTTTTGTTGTTAAAAGGCAGTATTACTAAGGTATAATTTATACAATACAGCAATCACCAATTTTAAATATAGTGACCATCACAAACCACTTTTAGAACATTTTGTCACCCAAAATGATCCCTAAGACTGTTGGTAGTTAGTCAATTCCTGCTCCCACCCCCAGAGCCAAGACAAAAAAATAGTCTGCTTTCTGATACTATAGATTTGCCTCTTCTAGATGGACACCATCATCACCTCCACCAGCTTGTTCACAGTCATACTTCCTAAGGTCCACTTGACTTCACACTCTAGGCTGTCTGGCCATGGCTGCCTGAAGAGGCCTTGGTGGACTGGGAAGTGCCTTCACAAAGATCACAGCAGAGATGGAGGTGGGAGCAGGTTGTGACCAGCACCCTCAGTTCCAAGTGCAGAGGTGGCAGCAACAGCAGATTGGCTGGCCCCAGGGTGACCAGCAGCAGAGGAAAAGCAAGGGTACCATTGGCTCCTGGGGGGCTGAAAAGCTCCACTGGCCAACAGTAGCTATTTCAAATCTTAAAACATGATGCTGTTAAAGTGCTGCACTTATTATGCCAGCAATATTGGAAAACTCAGTGGTCACAGGACTGGAAAAGGTCAGTTTTCATTCCAATCTCAAAGAAAGGTAATGCCAAAGAATTTTCAAGTTACTGTACAATTGCACTCATTTCACATGCCAGCAAGATTTTGCTCAAAATCCTTCAAGCCAGGCCTCAGCAGTATGTGAACTGAGAATTTCCAGGTGTACAAGCTGGATTTAGAAACGGCAGAGAAACCAGACATCAAATTGCCAACATATGCTGGATTACAGAAAAAGGTAGAGAATCCCAGAAAAACATCTACTTCTGCTTCATTGACTACACTAAAACCTTCAACTGTGTGGATGACAACAAAATGTGGAATATTCTTTAAGAGATGGGAATACCAGACCACCTTACCTGCCTCCTGCAAAACCTGGAAGCAGGACAAGAAGCAACAGTTAGAAATGGACATGGAACAATGGACTGGTTCAAACCTGGGAAAGGAGTACTCTGTTTATTTAACTTCAGAGTCCATTATGTGAAATGATGGGCTGGATGAAGCTCACACTGGAACCAAGATGGTAGGGAAAAATATCTATAACCTCAGATATGCAGATGACAACTAATGGCAGAAAGTGAAAAGGACTCAAGAGCCTCTTGATAAAAGTGAAAGAGGAGAGTGAAAAAGCTGGCTTAAAACTCAACAATCAGAAAACAATGATCTTGGCATCCAGTCCTATCACTTCACGGGAAATAGATGGGGAAAGTGTGGAAACAGTGTCAGATTTTATTTTCCTGGACTCCAAGTTCAGTGTGGATGGTGATTGCAGCTATGAAATTAAAACGCCTGCTCCTTGCAAATATAGCTATGTTAAACCTAGACAGTGTTTTAAAAAGCAGAGATATCACTTTGCCAACAAAGGTCCCTATAGTCAAAGCTATAGTTTTTCCAGTAATCATGTACAGATGTGAAAGTTGGACCATAAAGAAGGCTGAACACCAAAGAACTGATGCTTTCAAACTATGTACAGGAGAAGACTCTTGAGAATCCCTTGGACAGCAAGGAGATCAGTCCTAACCAGTCAATCCTAAAGGAAATCAATGCTGAATATTTATTGGAAGAACTGATGCTGAAGCTTCGATACTTTGGCCACCTGATGTGAAGAGGTAACTCAATAGAAAAGACCCTGATGCTGGGAAAAATTGAGGGCTAGAGGAGAAGCAGGCAACAGAGGATTAGATGATTGGATGGTATCACTGATTCAGTGGATATGAGTTTGCTCAGAGAAGCCTGGCATGCTGCAGTTCATGGGGTTGCTAAGAGTCAGACATGACGCAGCGACTGAACAAGAAGACCCCTAAGATAAATGGAATTATATAATACATAATTATTTTGACTTGGTGTCTTTCACTTAGGGTAATGAGATGCATAAATATTTCATGTAGCAGTAGTTCCTTCCTTTTGTTGAACAATGTTCAGTTGTATAAGACATTTTCATTCTTCATTTACCAATGACTGAGGTTTCCAATTTCTTCACGGCCTCGCCAACAACTGTTGCTGTCTGACTTCTAATTAAAGCCATCCTACTGAGTGTGACTGCAGCCATCAAATTAAAAGACGCTTACTTCTTGGAAGAAAAGTTATAACCAACCTAGATAGCATATTCAAAAGCAGAGACATTACTTTGCCGACTAAGGTCCGTCTAGTCAAGGCTATGGTTTTTCCAGTAATCATGTATGGATGAGAGTTGGACTGTGAAGAAAGCTGAGCACAGAAGAATTAATGCTTTTGAACTGTGGTGTTGGAGAAGACTCTTGAGAGTCCCTTGGACTGCAAGGAGATTCAACCAGTCCATTCCGAAGGAGATCAGCCCTGGGATTTCTTTGGAAGGAATGAGGCTAAAGCTGAAACTTTAGTACTTTGGCCACCTCATGTGAAGAGTTGACTCATTGGAAAAGACTCTGATGCTGGGAAGGATTGGGGGCAGGAGGAGAAGGGGACAACCGAGGATGAGATGGCTGGATGGCATCATGTACTTGATGGACGTGAGTCTGAGTGAACTACAGGAGAGGGTGATGGACAGGGAGGCCTGGCACGCTGCGATTCATGGGGTCGCAAAGAGTCAGACATGACTGAGCAACTGAACTGAACTAATGAGGGTGAGGTGGTATTTTCTGAATTTTAATTTGCATTTTCCAAATATTTAGTATTATTGATGAATTACATAATTTTTTAAAAAATGTAAGAAAATGAGAAAAGCATGAAAAAAAATGTGTCATGTCTCTCTGGAACTTGAAAAGTAACAAAATAACCCAAAGAAATCATACTATGTAATAAAATAGGAGTATAAATTAATGACAAAAATATACAACATGTAAGATTAAATCTAAAAAATTGCTTTATAAAATTTATCAAAAGGCATATCTTTGATGATATATCTAGAAACATAAAAGATGTGCAATAATAATTTTTAAAGGTGGCATAAGAAATTAAAGAAATTTTAAAAATCAGTGAACAATATCAATTATTTGCCAACATTTTAGTGAACTTTTAGTGAATTTTAATGAAATGTACAAACTCATGAAAAAAGGTAGCCTATTAAAACTTTCAAAAATGATATAATGTTCTTTAAATGTATATTCTCCTTTTGCATAAATATATTACTATAGCTTTCAATAGCTGAAATCGACTTATACCCTTCAGTTCAGTTGCTCAGTCATGTCTGACTCTTTGTGACCTGATGAATCACAGCATGCCAGGCCTCCCTGTCCATCACCAACTCCGGGAGTTCACTCAGACTCATGTCTATAGAGTCTGTGATGCCATCCAGTCATCTCATCGTCTATTGTCCCCTATTCCTCCTGCCTCCAATCCCTCCCAGCATCAGAGTCTTTTCCAGTGAGTCAGCTCTTCCCATGAGGTAGCCAAAGTACTGGAGTTTCAGCTTCAGCATCATTCCTTCCAAAGAAATCCCAGGGTTGATCTCCTTCAGAATGGACTGGTTGAATCTCCTTGCAGTCCAAGGGACTCTCAAGAGTCTTCTCCAACACCACAGTTCGAAAGCACCAATTCTTCAGCGCTCAGCTTTCCTTACAGTCCAACTCTCACATCCATACATGACCACAGGAAAAACCATAGCCTTGACTAGACAGACCTTTGTTGGCAAAGTAATGTCTCTGCTTTTGAAACTCTCTTGCTTTTTCCATGATCCAGCAGATGTTGGCAATTTGATCTTTGGTTTCTCTGCCTTTTCTAAAACCAGCTTGAAGACCTGGAAGTTCACGGTTCACGTATTGCTGAAGCCTGGCTTGGAGAATTTCGAGCATTACTTTACTAGCATGTGAGATGAATGCAATTGTGCAGTAGTTTGAGCATTTTTGGCATTGCCTTTCTTTGGGATTGGAATGAAAACGGACTTTTTCCAGTTCTGGGGCCACTGCTGAGTTTTCCAAAATTTGCTGGCATATTGAGTGCAGCACTTTCACAGCATCATCCTTCAGGATTTGAAATAGCTGAATTGGAATTCCATCACCTCCACTAGCTTTGTTTGTAGAGATGCTTTCTAAGTTAACTACATATATGGACAAGGTCTCTTGGTAAAATGCAGTGAGGTTTTGCTACAGCCTTGTTTTAAAAAGATTCCATTAAAAGATCCAGTAGTGAATTTATCAAAGTAAAATGCAATTATGTGCACTGGCTCTTCTAACAAAATTAACTTTTCATATAAAAATAAAAATAACATAAAATGTCACACAATAATGCTAATGTTACAATTTCTTGATAACTTTAAGAGAAATTAAGCTCTATACAATAAACTTATATTATTTAAATACTTTGATGAGTTCAATTTTTCATCATGATGATTGTAACTATTCTATTTTTGCTTATAGTATGTATTTATTAAAATCTCATTTACCTATGGCATCTTGTTTCTGCACACAGTTTCTTTGGTCATCTTCCAGGAGATGTGTATAAGAGACAGGCCTGGCACGCTGCGATTCATGGGGTCGCAAAGAGTCAGACATGACTGAGCAACTGAACTGAACTAATGAGGGTGAGGTGGTATTTTCTGAATTTTAATTTGCATTTTCCAAATATTTAGTATTATTGATGAATTACATAATTTTTTAAAAAATGTAAGAAAATGAGAAAAGCATGAAAAAAAATGTGTCATGTCTCTCTGGAACTTGAAAAGTAACAAAATAACCCAAAGAAATCATACTATGTAATAAAATAGGAGTATAAATTAATGACAAAAATATACAACATGTAAGATTAAATCTAAAAAATTGCTTTATAAAATTTATCAAAAGGCATATCCTTGATGATATATCTAGAAACATAAAAGAATGCTTATAGTATGTATTTATTAAAATCTCATTTACCTATGGCATCTTGTTTCTGCACACAGTTTCTTTGGTCATCTTCCAGGAGTAATGAAAAAGTAACACTGTCTTAAAAGAGTAAAAACTACAGTTTTTTTATGGTTTTGACAAGACTCCCTCTTTGACAAAACTTGTTTCAGCTTTATTGAGAGATAATTGACATACAAAATTGGGTAAATTTAAAGTGTATATAACATATTGATGTAATACACTTCTATACTGCAAAATTATTACCATCATAATATTAATTAATGCCTCTCTCGTGTCAAATATAGTTACATTTCTCTCTTTGTGGTGAGAAGACATTTAAGATCTACTCTCAGCAACTTTCAAATATATAATACAAAATTAACTATAATCACCATGTCATACATTAGATCCCCAGAAGTTATTCCATTTATAAGTGAAAGTTCACACCATTTGACTAACAACTCCCAATTTCCCTGACACCCTAGCCTCTGCTGACTACCATGCTACTCTTGTTTCTTGAGTTTGGCTTTTTTATATTCCATATATAAGTGAGATCATTCATTATTTGTGTTTCTCTAACTTATTTCACTCAACATAATACTCTCAAGTTTCCCTCAGGTTTTTGCAAATGGTTAGAGATTCCTTTCATCTCACAGCTGAATAATTCCATTGTGTGTGTACACAACATCTTTGTTGATTCATTGATTGAAGGACATTTGTGTTAAGTCTCTTCAGTCGTGTCCACCTCTTTGTGATCCCATGGGCTATAGCCTGCGAGGCTCCTCTGTCCATGGTTTCTCCAGGCAAGAATACTGGAGTAGACTGCCATGCCCTCCTCCAGGTCATGGCAGGGATTGAACCTGTATGTCCTACGTCTCCTGCATTGGAAGGCAGGTTCTGTACCACTAATGCCACCAAGATGGACCTGCAGGTTGTTTCTATATTTTGCTTACTGTCCATAATGCTTCAGTGAACATGGGAGGGCAGATATCTCTTTGAGATTCTGTATTCATATCCTTCAGCTATACACCCAGAATTAGACCGTCAGATCATCCAGTAGTTGTATTCTGATTTTTTAAAGGAATTTCCATATCATTTTCCATAGATACTGTAGCAACTTACATTCCCACCAAAGTGCACAAAGGTTCTTTTTCTTCACATCCTCACCAATGCTTGTGTTTTCCTGTCTTTTTGAGGATACAATTCTGACAGATATGAGGTAATATTGTCATTGATTTACATTTCCCTGATGATCAGTGATGTAGTACCTTTTAATATACCAGTTGGTCATTTGTATGCCTTTGGAAAAATTCAGTTTCTCTCTCCATTTTTAAATTAGATTGTGTGTGTGTGGTTCTGTTTGTTTTGCTTCTGCTATTGAATTATATGACTACTTTATATATTTCAGATATTAACTGTGATAAGATATATGACTTGTAAATAGTTTCTCCCATTATACAGGCTGCCCTTTCATTTTGATGATGATTTCTTTTGCTGCACAGAAGTTTTGTTTTTTTAGTTTGACATAACTCTACATGTTGATTTTTGCTTTTGATGTTATATATCCAAGAAAATATTACTATTGTCAAGGACAATTTTCCCTATGTTTTCTCCCAGGAATTTTATAGTTTTAGTTCTCATTTTTACGTCTTTAATTCATTGATTAATTTTTGTGAATGGTTTAAGTTAGATGAGTCCATTTCATTCTCTTGCATGCGATTATCCAGTTTCCAAACATCATTTATTGCAGAAACCCACTTTGTTCACTAAATACTCTTGGCTTCCTTGTAAAAGATTAATTGACTATATATGTAAAGGCTTATTTCTCGCTTCCTGATTTTGCTTTATGGCTTAAATGCCCACTTTTATATCAGTTCAGCACTTTTATAACTTTGTAGTGTAGTCTGAGCTTAGGAAGTGTTATGCCTACAGCTTTGTTCTCTCTCGAGATTGCTTTGGCTATTTGGGGTATTTTGCTGTTCCATACAAGTTTTAGGATTGCTTCTTCTATTTCTGTGAAAAATACCATTGAAATTTTGACAGGGATTGTGCTGAGTCTACAGATAGCTTTGGGCATTATGGACATTTAACAATATAAATTTTTCTAATTCATAAACATGGATAACTTTCTACTTACTTGTCTCCATGACCAAACTTCAGTTAGGCTCCTCTGAGCTCTCTTGACTAAACCATGATATAGGCCTGCCTTTAGCAAGAATTCTGTTGAGTCCAGTTTAGGTGAGAATCATCCACCCTTAATACATGATCAGTTTCCTCATCCTCCACCCTTAATGCCCTTATCATTCACTTTTCCTTGCTGTATTTGAACCTAAGTTCAATCTCTCTATCCTTTTGAACCAGTCTTGGATAAAATATGTACTGTTTAAACAAATGTAATAATTTAAAAAAAATTTTTTGGAAAATACTATCAGTGTAAAAATTTGATTTTACACCTCTAATAATGAAGACAGGCTAGAGAAATAGTTTTCTTCATGTCAGATTCCTATTTATCAAGTGTGAGAGCTGATTTAGCATTATCAGTTAAGAAACCTGAATCAGGTACTAATTATGTTAACTATGTGACCTTGGACAAGTTTTCAAACATTTAATGACTATTTCTTCAGAAAGAAGAAAAAAAAAATCCTAGTTTTCCAGTCCAGTTACAAGCAGAGTGAGGGGTTTAGGCTGATAACTAGGCTTTTGAGTAAAAGGCTTTTTATTGGTATAAAGTGCATTTTTATTCATATGCATATGAATATGGTGAATATTTATTGGGGAAAGGGTTGTACATAAGAAAAATACAATATTTTAGAATATATGGATAACGGCATAAAACATATATACAAAAGAAACATAAGAATTTATAAATTGAGATTAAATTATGCTTTGGGTGAAAATTCAAATTTCACCTTCAAAGTCAACCATTATGCAGATGAAAACACCTTGAATCAGATATTCAAACATGTAAAATATAAACAGTTCCTTGGGGTCACTCAGGGCCAGGAAGAACCTGGTTCTCTAAAGCAAGAATGTAAAAAAACCGTATCCAAGGTTGATTCAAATACAGTGCTCAGAAGAGTATGGCCTCGGTAGTGGGACCATTATCCATAACCAAAAGTAGCAACTACCAGACTCCTTCAAAGCATCACTATGATTCTAAATAACTTAATGGCAAGCCAGAACAAAGCCCAACATTATTTATAGAAACAAAAATATCCAGTACCCAACAATGTGAAATGCAAATTAGTGGTCTAGTTTGAGTTAACAGGTGTGCAATGACACAAAGAAATACAATTCATCACTAGCAAATAATCAATAGACCCCCAAATGACACAAATGAAAAAATCGGTACAGAAAGACTTTAAAAGAGGTGTGAGAAGTGGATCTCCTATGGTCAAGCATGGAGGTGACACAGGAACATAAGTCCTAGGAAGGCACAAACAACCTAAATGGAACTTCTAGCGATTAATGCAATAATTAACATAAAATAGCAAAGCGGCCACATAATCCCATTAAAACCAGGAATCTGCAAAGTAATATGCCATCGAGTAGTTGAGAGGCAGCAGAGAACAGTTTTAAAATCAAGGGCTCAGGTACCACAGTACTAGATTCTTGTCCCCCACCCCCACCCCACCCCCCTCAGCTCTAAAATTACAACCATGAATTCCTGTTTAGGGTAGCTGCCATGCTGTGCCTCAGTTTCCTTCTCTGTAAAATGAGTATAGTAATAACACCTTCCAACCGGCTTGCCCTAAGTATTACAATATTTACTATTCGTAAAGAACAGAGACGTGTACAGGACACAAATTTTAATGGCTCCAAAAATACTTATGAAATAAAAACGAAAGACAACCCAGCTATCCTCCAACAAACACACAGGTAACAGGTTCCCTCTCAACCTACCTTCGTTTTTATTCTTGAGTATTTTCTGTCCAGAGCCTGGAGAGAGCTGGCAGTTCCTCTGCCCTGCTGGAGTGCAAGACTCCGAAGCTTCCAGGGTGCAGAAAGCTGTTTCGCTCCTCACAGCTCCAGGGGCTCCTGGCGGCTCTTAAGTCCGTGGGAGGCGTGGCCACTATTTAACGTCATGAATGTGATTGGTCCCCTCCCATCACCCAGGAGCACAGAGTTCCTCAAGCTAGCTGGTAGTCTTTGTGCATTCTTAGGTAGGCACTCACTGCATGGAGGTTCTTCCCAGACAAGATATCCCCCAGAAGTATTTCCCGAGGAAATGTATTTCCCTGTTATTCTGCCTTGGAGAAGGCGATGGCACCCCACTCCAGTACTCTTGCCTGGAAAATCCAATGGACGGAGGGGCCTGGTGGGCTGCAGTCCATGTTGTAACGCCTTCGACTTTGACTAACATGTACAATTCAATATAACTTCCAGGTTAAATGAACTAGTCTGTAAATTCAGCGAAAGAGTCAGTCTGCAAATGAATTCTGCTGTAAAACAGCTTCCCAGACCTGATTCTACAGTGGAATCAGCTGGAAGGCATCTCGAAGGCCAATTCCCTGGTGATTCAGGCTTAATTATTTTGGTCTGGGTCCCAGGCATTTGTGGAAAGCTCCCTTGGTGATTCTCACGTGGGATGAAATCCCAGCCTGGGATGAAATCTGCTGCTTTAGAGAAGCATCAGGTGCACCTTGCCAGGAGCTTCAGCTGAGTGCAGGGGCCTCCTGGGTCTATTCCCACCTCCTTTTGCTTGGGGGGGGGCGGGGGGGGGGAGTGACTTTAGAAACTATGAATTGCACCCAGGCTGCACGTTAGAACTACCCAGAGAGGATTTAACTATTCCAATGAGGTCCCTTTCCAGAGATTCTCACAAAATAAAATCTGAAGCCCCAGCATGGGCGTTCTTGAAGATCTCAAGTTGTTTTAATGAACATGTAGAAGTTCCTATACAGTGAAACTGTATATAACCTTGTTCCGCATTTCCCAAGTCTCATGTAAATGTTACAGTTTCATATAAAAAATAAAAATTTAAAAAGGAGGTCTAATGGCTGGGGGCCTTTGTTTCATCCCATAACAAAATAGATGGTGTGTCTACGAACTTATCAAGAGAAGGATGGGGGAAGCCATAGTCAGGGAGTTTGGGATGGACATGTGTACACTGCTATATTTATGCTATAAAGAGTATATATACAATAGGTCCTTGCTGTTTATATAAAATGGATAAACAGCAAGGACCTACTGTAAAGTACATGGAACTCTGCTCAATGTTGTGTGGCAGCCTGGATGGTAGAGGAGTTTAGGAGAATTAATAAGTATATGTGTATGGCTGAATGCCGTCACTGTTCACCTGAAACTAACCTGAAATTAATCACAACAGTGTTGATTGGCTATACTCCAATACAAAATAAAATTTTTTTTTAAAAAGATGGTATTTCTTAGAGCACAGGTCCCCAGCCTCTGGGATCTAATGCCTGATGATATGAGATGGACCTGATGTAGTAATAATATACACAATAAATGTAATGCCTTTGAATCATCCCAAAACCATCTCCCCTACCCACATCTGTGGAAAAATTGTCTTCCAAAGGAAGCCAGTCTCTGATACCAAAATCACTGGGGACCACTGTTTTAGAGAATCTCTGGGGCCTGGGATAGAAGACGAGAGCCACACCTAGGAAAGACTTCCTTAGATTTGAAACTTAAGATGGAGCATGTGGCTTTAAAGAAAAGGATTTCAAGCAATTTTAGGAATGCTTATGTTTCTCAGGATTAGAAAATATGGGTATTGAGTTTTAAACCCCAGGAAAACTTTTCTAGCTTAGGGGCAACCATTTCAATATGTCACTGCAAAATATGAATCTGTGAAATTTCTGAATGAATTTTTGAAACAAGAAGGGCAACCAGAGAGAACAGTGGAGGAAAAGTGGTTGAAGGTGATGGAAGGAGATGATCGTGGGTGTCCCTGAGTGCTGGAGGGTCTTCCTGGGTCAAAAACAGGGCTGACTACTCCAGACAGTGACAGTTTCTGCTCTGTCCGTGAAGTGACTGGGAAAAATTTTATTTTCCAAGATAAAAGGGTATCTTTTCAGATTTCTGAGTGACCAAGGGAAATTTTAAGAGAGATCAAGTATCATGAAATACAGGATATTGAGCAAATGAAAAGTGCTTGAATCGATAGCAAGTTCTATCTAATTCATCTTGTGAGAAGCTGAAGAAGTAAGAAAGGGGCAAAAAGACATGGTCATGGAGACAAAAGCACACGTTGATTGCCATTGTGCAGAGAAACCAAGTCCTCCCAGGCTGAAGAGGATCAGCAAAAGAGAGAAAGGGGGATGGGGAGCATATCAGGTAAGATTTCACGAGAGGCGTCTCTGTAAACAAGCAGCAAAGGTTCCCACCCTGGCCCATGATTTTTCTCCTTAATGGTTATAGAAGTCTTGTAAAGGGAAGTGTACTTCATCATGATTTAGAGCAGCTTGTACTTTCAAGGCTATGGGAGGAAAATTGTAAGCTGATAGAAAATGACCAATTTAAAAAATTTCCAATAGAAACATGAAATACAACTTAGGGAAGTTCATACAGTGACAATTTTGGAAGTAAAGTGAATTTGAAGGAACAGAGAGGGACGCGGATAACGTGATTGAGGTTTCGGTGGGTATGGAGGGATAGTGGTGTTTCTGGATGAAAATAGTTGCCACCTGAAAAGAGGTTTGAGAAGTCAGAAAGCATGGGGGTGAGTGAGATCCAGGGGAGGGGGGGATTCTGCTGAGCCCTGGCATTAGAAGACTTGTATCTGTAGACAGGGCTTCCCAGGTGGTGCAGTAGTAAAGAATTCACCTGCCAACGCAGGAATCACAGGAGATGTGGGCTAGATTCCTGGGTTGGGAAGATCCATACAGAAGGAAATGGCAACCCAGTCCAGTATTCTTGCCTGGGAAATCCCACAGACAGAAGAGCCTGGCGGGCTACATTCCATGGCGTCACAGACACATCTGAGCTTGCACAACAGTCTCAACTTCTCTCTGAGGTACTACAGGCCCTTCTCACTTAGGGTGTTAAGGGAGCTATATAGATAGTACTTAGTAGTGCTACTGTCAGCGTTCACAATCACCAAACACCATAAATGACCTGTGTTCCACCCATTCAAAGAGTCCTGGTACAAGGGTAGGTCAAGATCTTCCCCTGAAAAGGTGGAGAGATGACTTAAATCTTAAATGTATTTGAGTCAGGCTAATCCTGGGCCTCATTGCCTTTAAGGATTGGGACTTTGTTGCATCTGCTGGATTCCTTCAGCTATAACTAAACTCGGATTCTGTTAGATAACTGGGAGAGGCTGTACTTGACTTCAGCTAAGGCAGTGATTCTAAAGGATTCTGGTCCCCCTATCCCTGTAGCTCAAATGGTAAAGAATCTCTCTGCTAATGCAGGAGACCAGGTGTTCGATCCCTGGGATGAGAAGATCCTCTGGAGAAGGTGAGGGCAAGCCACTCTCCAATATTCTTGCCTGGAGAATCCCATGGACAGAGGAGCTTGTCAGGCTACAGTCTTTGGGGTTGCAGAGTCAGACACGCCTGAGCGATTAACCCACTCATCCCTAACTACAAAATAAGAGATTGTCTCATCTCTGAAAATGCACACTCATGATTTCTGATTTTTTTTAACTTAAAAAAAAATAAAACTAAACACTGAGAGCTTCTAGTCGAACAGGAAGTGCTGAAACCTCTGTAAAACTATGGAATTAGCTGGACTTTCTTCTCTCTGTATTTCCAGGCTTCCCTGGTGGCTCAGAGGGTAAAGCGTCTGCCTGCAACATGGGAGACCTGTGTTAGATCCCTGGGTCAGAAAGATCCCCTGGAGAAGGAAATGACAACCCACTCTGGTATTATTGCCTGGAAAATCCCATGAACAGAGAAGCCGGTATGACACAGTCCATGGTGTCGCAGAGTCAGACACAATTGAGAGAATTCACTTTTTCTCTCTATAGTCAAATTAGTTTGGGCACTAAGCATCTTTCCAAAGGACAATAACAAGAGCATCCTCGGGACAACCCTGCTTATATTGTCCTTGGTTCTCAATCAAATTTCCTTGCAGGGGTTTACTGAAGAGGACATTGCTCTGGGAGGTTGGATTGGTCGGGGAAGGGCCTCTAAGCCTAGAATGGTGATGCTCACTCCTGTCTAGATGTGCCTGTTGGTGAAGGTTGGTTTGGCTTTCCCACTCCTGTGGGTCCTAGCTGTCATCTTTAGCCTGAGATTTGAAACACAAGTAATGTTTCTATACCAACCTTTCTCCCCGCCATAAATGTCCATTTGCATCCCATGGATGAGATAATAGGGACCCTCTAGTAATCCATCATCCAACTGAGTTCTCACGAAACTTGTATTCTCCATGGGTGAGCAATATTGTGTGAGGGACCACAACAATACTTATTTTACTGTATTTTAATCATTGTTAGAAAAGTGAAAAAATAAGGTGGTATGTGTATGTAAATAACAATAAAAGCTGTTCAATAGAAAAATTTGTGAAATTGGAATTTCTGCAAAAGAGAAGTAAAATAATGTTTGTAAACATGGTCCAGGAAATGTGGAAAAACAAGTTTAAGACATAATATAACTGTATATTAAAACAGTTTACATTATATGCCAAGTACTTACATTATCCAAAAGTGAGTGTTGAAGTAAAAAGCATTAGCTATGGCCTCACAAAGAATGAACCGAGGTCCAGGAACATTAGATACTAGGACTCTGCTCCCCCACACAACCTGAGAATTCCCACCCATTGATTTCTTTATCCACAAGTAGTCCCTGATGGTTAATGACCCTTCATGCAGCAAGAATGTTGGGGGCCAGCAAGTGAGAGGGATGACAGATTCCATGTCTCACTGGGAAGCCCTCCCTACCTTTTGGCCTCTTTTTGCATTTTTGTGTCCCATCCAAGTCTGGTCACACTGAAGAACTAGAGGCTTCTCGAGTCCAAATTTACACACACTTTTCATTGCATTGAACTTCAGAGAGAGAAGGACTCATCAATTCCCTTACTTGTTGTTCAAGTGGAATTTGGGTCCAGGTTACAATTTTAAGTTCAGGATTTGGATCAGTAACAGAGGAATGTGATGACTGCTTCAGGGGTAGGGTTTGCTGGGAGAAAAGGCAGGAACTTGGCATAGACCTACCATGGAGGGCTCAATGTGGAAAGTTCTCATCTGTCAGAGGTCAAATTAAAAAAGAGTTTAAAAAACGGGGAGATGTCAACCAAGAGTGCATTGGACATAAGAAAGTATTGGAAAAAAAATCTTACCAATTAAGACTAAATTAGAAGCTGATCAACTGAATATATAAAAAAGGGATTCTAGTAGAGGTATGAAGATATTTATGAGAACAGAAAAAAACCACTGATAATACATAGTATTATAAGAGTAGTAATTTTTAAAGAAGTAAAAATGTCAAGCATATACCACTTTAAGTTCTATGCAGAAACACCAAACAGTGCCACAGAATTAAAACTATTTTACAAGAAAACTCCATGAAAATAAAAGACTTGCAATTATGTATTAAAATGATACCTTGTATATGTGGAAAGATTGGTTCAGTTTTGTCATCTCAAAAGACACAGTAAAAGGAGTTATTTTAAAGATAGCAAACTCCCCAGGACATCAATAAAATACAAAAGTAAACAGAAAACAAGTCACTTAAATAGAAAAAACACTTGACCTTGGATTTTTTGACATTAACAGACAAATAAAGACAACCTAACAGTATCATTAAAAACTGCTTAAGGATAGAAATATGTAAGCCAAGGATTTTACATCCAACCAATGGTATGGACCTAACAGAAGCACAACATATTAAGAAGAGAGGGCAAGAATACATAGAACTGTACAAAAAAGAGCTTCACGACACAGATAATCACGATGATGTGATCACTCAACTAGAGCCAGACATCCTGGAATGTGAAGTCAAGTGGGCCTTAGAAAGCATCACTATGAACAAAACTAGTGGAGGTGATGGAATTCCACTTGAGCTAGTAAAGTAATGCTCAAAATTCTCCAAGCTAGGCTTCAGCAATACGTGAACCATGAACTTCCGGATGTTCAAGCTGGTTTTAGAAAAGGCAGAGGAACCAGAGATCAAATTGTCAACATCCTCTGGATCATGGAAAAAGCGAGAGAGTTCCAGAAAAA
>SJYC01111093.1:0-42254 GCA_006408675.1 Madoqua kirkii | reverse complement strand
ACAAAACATCTTAAACTGCGAAAAAGCAAAATCTATGTATTAGTAATGTTTGGGTTTTTCTTTCATAAAACTTTGTTTCTTCAAAGCATATATTATAAATTGTTACCATACACTGAAAATTCTTCTATAGATGATTGTTTGGTAAAAAAAATTCTACATTCCAAATGGTAAAAATATATAGGATTAAAAAATATGTTGGAAAAATTAGTCTTTTTTAATGAAGCATGTCTCTTCAATTAAACTTTGTTGTGCAGGACTTATGTTAGTATAGAAGATATTTTAAATTTTGCATGTTAACAAGAATAATTTATGGAAAACCAGTGAGAATAGAGTTATGGTTTCTTTTCATCCATTTTGACAAAATGCTAAATTAAAAAACTCAAGACGTGCCTTATCAGAACCATAATTACATAAAGTGGCTATGATAGTCCTCCTCCATAAATTACGAGTGGATGTTACTTTAAAAAATACATGACAAATAAATCATTAAAGAAAAAGGTAGTTTCTTGTGTGAACGTACATATGTCAAAAGAAATTATCTCTTTTAGATGTTGCTTGTTGAGCACTCAGAAGTGACAAGCATTTGTTACATATGCTCAGCTGACAATAAGGCTGTCTCTCATGAAAGACAAATGGAAAGAATTGGATTAATTTAGTTATAAAGAGATTTACATTTTGCTGTTTCTAACATGTCTTTTGGAGATTGATGAGTAAGAAATGAGATAAGAAAGCCCTTCACAAGCTACTATAGCTGAATATGGTAGAAAAATTGCTCTTGCTGGAAGATGAATCAAGTTTCTGTCAGGTAAAGCCAGGGAAAATTCTCCCGTGTTATCAACTAATCTTACCCGAGAGGGAATATTATGCAAGATGTATGATATTGCTTTCTCCCTCTCCTGGAAGCCAGGTGGTTGTACACTAAAGCAGTGTAACAAGGTTTCCACACTTTCACTTTATTTATTTACTAGTTTAGCTGTGAGTCTAAAACAAATGTTGTCTGTTCTTGCCTGTCCACTAGTCTCTTTTAGAAGGCTTTCATTATTTAAAATTGGTTATTAAATATTCTATAAGAATGATAAAATTCAATTTACTAAATTTATTTGCTTTGCTCTATTTTTTTCTGATTAAAATATATGCTGATGAGCAAAATATAACTAACCTAAATTCAAAGAATATGTATTTTGTTATTTTGCCTGCTTACAGCCTTTTAAGTATGTGTTCTTCTGTCAACTAAACTCTTACTCTTTTTCTCCAATAAACTTATATTCAGTATACATTAACACAAAATCACAAAACTGTAATTCTGTCTAATTATAATGCTATATGGGGATTTCACTAATGTTTTGCCAAGAACAAGTTGTAGTAAAAATCAACTTAGTGTGAAAACTCATTCCAAAAATTTTTTACGTTGCCTGGACTTAGTATTCCAGAATTATCAAGCATGAGAAAGCAAGTACTCATTACAAAAACCTAGGAACATTTTCAATCTTTATAAGAGCTATTCAATGTTCTGAAATAAAACAGAAAACTTGGAAGACACTTGAATACCTGTAACAGCTGACCCAATAATGGTCTTCAGGAGGAAAAAGAGGAAATACATGATTCCATCACCTTTTACCGTCAAAGCAGATAAAATTGATTGCAGTAGGTCATCTCATTTTTGCCCAGCACCCTGGAATGACTTCCTGCTTTACCTTCGATAGAACTTGTCATAGACTCCGTGTTCCACAGGAGGCTTTCCACGCCACTGTGTTCTTCCCACTAAGGCTCCTATTCAGTCCTCAGAGTCCCCTTTCTCTTCAGTTCAGTTTAGTTGCTCAGTCGTGTCCTACTGTTTGCTACCCCATGGACTGCTGCACGCCAGGCCTCCCTGTCAATCACCAACTTCTGGAGTTTACTCAATCTCATGTTCATTGAGTCAGTGATGACATCCAATCATCTCATCCTCTGTCATCCTCTTCTCCTCCTATCTTCAATCTTTCCCAGCATCAGGGTCTTTTCAAATGAGTCAGCTCTTTGCATCAGCTCTTTGGCCAAAGTATTGGAGTTTCAGCTTCAACATCAGTCCTTCCAATGAATATTCAGGACTGATTTCCTTTAGGATGGACTGGTTGGATCTTCTTGCAGTCCAAGGGTTGTTCAAGTCAAAACTTGGACTTCTTTGTATTTCTCTAAGTGCTAAATTCCTGCTTTGGGGCTTTGAGCAAGCTGTTGTCCTGTTTGGGAAGTCTGCCTTGAGATTTTTCACTTGGCTTGATTCTTATGTTAATTAGTCTCAGTTTAAAATATTACCTCTTCAGCAATTCTTTCTTTGCCTGTTTCACTTAATGCCCATGTGAACTACCTGATCCATTCATATTTGTTTATTGCTCACTTCCTACTACTCTAACATAGATTTTCTATAGAACTTCTGTTTTTAACACTCATTACTCCTCATACTTTTTATATTAAATATATGTTAAAAAATAAATATAATCCCCCCATTATCAAACAGATAACTATCTTGATAGTACATGGTTTTTATGCTATAACATCACTGTGCTTCTTTTTAGTAAGTTTAGTTTCTGAATGAAATTATTAAAATTTCTCAGTTAAATGTATGAAACTGTATTTAAGTCTTTATATATTGCTAGAATAAACATTGTTTGACTACTATAAGTGGTAGTGGAATAGAGCCAAAATTTACAGTCTCTTGGTTTGAACTTTGAGAACATTTAGTATATGCTGTACGCTTCATATCCTAAAGCTCTTTCTTGAATTTCTCCTACGTGGTAGCTATTGGAGAGTCAACACATTTCAGTTCTGCCCAGAAGTTAATATTATTTACGTCTTACAAATGAAGAAATGAAATCTCAGTCCAAGAAAATAAATTACAGATCTTCTGATTTCAATGTCAAGGCTCTTTCCACATGATCATTCATTATTTCTTGAAATTAAAGTACAATAAATATCAAATACTTTTTCTATATATTCTGGTGACATTGAATGTGAGAATAATGTTTTAAAAAATTTAAATCATCAATATAAATTAAAATGTATGTTATAGCATGTTTCCAGAAGTTAAAAATCAAGGTGAAGGGGAAATATTTAATAAATACTATTAGACTTTAGCCAAACAGGAAATTTTAGCTTTCAACCAGGAGGCAATAGGCAAACTTATTTAAGGAAGTAGAATTAGAATGAAGGGGAAAAGTGAAGATAAAACAACAACAAAAATCCAACCAACAACAAAGAAAAAAAAACTAATTCTTATTTCTGGATCTGAAATCAATGTTATGAGGCTAGGTGCATGACTATGTATACAGAACTTGTTTTCTTCATTTGTGCAATAAGCACCATGTATTTCTCAGTAATAATTTAGTACTGCTAAGGGAAAACTCAAAGTAAAGTGAAAGTCTCTTTGATGAAGCAGAAGTATGATTCCAGCAGAATGACAAGTATAAAGAAACTAGGGAATGTATCATAGCTGATGCCTGTGGTTTCCCTTGGTGAATATCAGAGTTAAAACCCTGGAAATTGGGAGATTTGCTCCTTCATTTGGGAAAGAACTTTGGAGTGTCTACTGCAGGTGAATATTTAATCAAATCTCATTGTTCTAGATTTGGAAAGACTTGCAATTAGGAATATTTAATGCCAATCTATTTCTTCCCTTCTCCTGATGTTTCATATATACTTATGTCAAATTAAATTCTTTTATATTCAATAATATAAGAAGTAAATAAATCCTTAAATAATGTGAGTCAAGGGGTAAAGAGTAGGGGTAAAAATGCTGGAGAGCTATTTATCACACACTGTTCATGGGCTTCTGTGGTGGCTCAGATGGTAAGAATCTGCCTGCAATCCAGGCCAGGTTCGATCCCTGGATCAGGAAGATCCCCTGGAGAAGGGAATGGCAACCCAATCCAGTATTCTTGTCTGGAGAATTCCATGGACAGAGGAGCCTGGCAGGCTTACAGTCCATGGGGTTGCAAAGAGTCATACATGACTGAGTGACTAACACTTTCACTTTCACTTCATTTATGTTCTAAACCTGAGTTTATGAGCTTGAGTTTTCCTTTGTTTCAGGGAGGTAGTTGATATAGACTCAGTTGCTTTTCTTAAAACTGTTCACAGCTATGGTAACCTCTGGAATATCATTTCTTGTATATCTTCTCTACACAACACTGTCACCCATGACTTCTTTCCTACTGATGCTGTATGAGATTGTTAGAAATTGTGGTTGAATATTCTCTTTACACTGTTGTGTGTTCAGTCACTAAGTCATGTCTGACTCTTTCAGTAAAGTCCACTTCATGGACTGCAGCATTCCAGGCTTCCCTGTCCTTCACCATCTCCCAAAGTTTGCTCAAACTCATGTCCATTGAGCCAGTGATACTACTGTCTATAGTAGGGATCATAATTGTAGAAAAGATCTCTCTCCCCAATATTCAAAAATTTCATTTGTGACCTCAAAATCTTAAAGTATAGAAAATAAAATATTGATTTCCCTGGAGTTATTACAACATCTATTTTCATGCTAACATGATTAAAATATAACTGGATTTGTTATAGCAGGCAGGTAGCTAGGTATAAGCAGAGATATGGGGGCAGGGACCAGGTGGCCAGAAATCATACATGTTGTAAACAGCTGGGGCCCATAGGCAGACAAAGGAAAGCAGAAACCTTCACATTAATAGGAGACCATGCATTTTGGATGACTGTTTGAGTAGCAGAAAAAGAAAGGTGAGGAAAGGCAGACATCTCCTGTGTCCAAAGGTAACCTTTTGCTCATTGTGCTCTCATTATAGTAAGATTGGGCTTCCTTGGTGGCTCAGTGGTAAAGAATCCACCTGTCAATGCAGGAGACGGGTTTGATCCTTGGGTTGGGAAGATCCCATGAGAAGGAAATGGCAACCCACACTAGTATTCTTGCCTGGAAAATCCCATGGACAGAGGAACCCGGCAGGCTATCCTTGAGGTCAGACTTACAGATAAGAAGTACTACTCATGCACCAAATCTAAAACATTTCTGATCTAAACTAGATGGGGACAGGAATCCCTCTTACCCTCAGGAAAAAGCTGCCTGGATGAAAATCATAGAAATCGACCCCCAAACTCCTCTTTCTACCTTCGTTTGTATGCCCCTCTTAACTGTCTTGCCAGAGAGACCCAGCTAGGCAGTTCCCAAACTGCCTGCCCACTCTCCCTCTGAGAATGTATCCTTGCTTAAATAAACTTTGACTTTATTTTCTTAACCTGTCTTTGAATTATTTCATGACAGAGAAATAACTTCAAATTCACCAGTAACAGATTCAGTAAAATTATATATGTTTAGTTTAAAGTGATTTGCTTGTGAAAATGAGATGCCTTATTTGTCAGTGAGTAAACTTCGTATTTTTGAGTTGGTCATTTCATTTTATATTCTAGCATTATGGCACAAAGAAAGAATTTATGTATCCAGACAGGTAAAATTAAATAATACAAGTACAAAAATAGATTTGTCTTGTTCCATAGAGAAAAATAAGTTAAAAAGATTTATTCTAGCATTGAATGCATTTTTATTTACATTATAATTCAATATAAGGTTATTTAATCATTTGAGGATCTGTTTTTTGACTGTTTCATACCAGCCATGTTACCTTTGGGCAGTGGTTCTCACATTGAGAGCGCATCAGAATCAACAGAAAGGCTTATTAAAACATGGATCTCTGGGGCCCACTTCCAGAGTTTTGGGATCTCCAGATGTGGAGTGAAAAGTGAAAGTGAGTCTCTCAATCGTCTCTCTGTTTGAGACCCCATGGTTTATACAGTCCAAGGAATTCTCCAGGCCAGAATACTGAAGTGGGTAGCCATTCCCTTCTCCGGGGGATCTTCCCAACCAAGGGATTGAACCCAGGTCTCCCACATTGTAGGCAGATTCTTACCGGCTGAGCCACAAGGGAAGCTGCCAGGTGTGGAGCAGGGCTCAAGAATTGCATTTCTGACAAGTTTCAAGGATATATTGATACTAATGGTCCAGAGATCACAGTTTGAGAAAGTCATCCTGTATCATCATTTAAGTTCTTACTCCTCATCTATCAAATCTATGGAATAATGGTGTTAAAGAAAATGGCCATTCAACAAATATGTATTAAGCGACTTACATGTGTTTGGTGCTTGCTAAACATGGTCCCTGCCTTTGAGATCATGGATAAGAGACTGACTGATTCTACCTTTGATAGAACTAGCTGGGAACACTTGCTAAAGGAGATGATTTCAAAACCCACCACGCCTGTAAAACGGTAAACATATAGAAATATTATACATAATGTTTAGAAAAATATTACCTCTTGTCCTCCTTCTCCATCCCTACCCCACCTAATTCCCACTTCATAGATGTAACAGTGCTAATAGTTTGATGTGGTATTTGCCAAAATGTCTCCAAATTATCCAGGCTTCTGGGTGATTCATTAGATACTCATATACAATAGCACATATTTCCAAATATTTTCTAGGAGAAGTCTTTACTATCACCTCAAGTTCCAGATTCCCCACGCAGATTCCATTCTTATTCCTCACTCTTAATTCCTAGCCCTTGGTTGCTGTCTTCTTGCCCTGCATTGTTTAATGCATGGAAGCTTTTAAATCTTCCTCCTCTAAAATGCCACACATCCAAGGCTGTTATGTGTAACAGACTTATATCAATATTTTGTGTTCACAGAGGTTAATTATAGCACTGAAAAGAAGATTGTACTCAAGATACTGGCAATCGGTAATACCAACATATCCAGTGCTACAACAAATGTGTGAAGGCACAGGAATTGACAACCAAGTATAACTAAGGTCAATGAAAAAGTTGTTGTTTGCTACTACATTAAAAGAAAGCTAAGAACATAAGCTGTTACATTTAGTCCTCAAATTTCTGAGCTTTGTTGTTGTTTTGGCTAAGGAAAATATGGGTCAGATTTTTAAGTGACTTGTGAAGGATTAAAGTTGAAAATTGCAGGAAAAAATAAGAAAAAATGGTGTTATAAGCCAGCAGTTCTTAATTCGTGGAGTGTTCTCTTCTGCTGCTAAACTACTATCTCTCCTTAAAGTAATACAAATATGTAGATAGACATATAGATTGAAAACTTCTTAAAAAGTGCTGCTTTAACAAGGCTTGTTTCTGACCATGTGTATTACTACTAATATACTATATAAATAATTAGGCACTGCAACATGATAGAAATAATTATAACCTGCAGGTAAGGTGGTTCATCATAGGATGAAAGAAAAAAATCACCTTGAATTTTGCAAGGCTTTTTTTTTTTTTTTTGGTTGTAAAAATAGACCATTTCTAATACCTGCACATAATGTAATGAGAAGACTGCTGTGCTTTGGGGTAAGTCACCACAGATTCAAATGCTTCAAAAAGGTTTAGGATTCTCTGGATTCAATTTTATGCTCTAAAATCCAATCTCTTCAGAATATTTCCCCTTTCATGAGGTTGACCCCTCAAAGTTGCTGTTAGCCTGGAAAAATCTATAGAGATTTTTTTTCATAAAATGGATTTCATTTTGGCTAACACTTAACATTTCTTGTAAGGTGGCAGATCAGTAATTTTTTTTTTTTTTTTCCCAAAGATACATATGCTTTTGTTTCTGATTAATTTGTTTCTTTTAATCATTAGTGTAAAAAGACTTCACTTTTGAAAAGAAAAATTGTTTACCCTAAGGCTTTTCTTCTCCTCATATTACATTTTATTCTATTTTCAGACATCTTTACTGAAATACAATTTACATGCCATAAAACTCACCAAAGTGTACAATTTAATGGATTTTAGTATATTCAGAGTTGTGCGATCATCAGTGTAATCTAAGTTTAAAGCATTTTCATTACTCACAAAAGAAACCTCATACTCAGTAGCTGTCACTCTCTGTTGCCACCCTCTTCTCCTTCCTTCTTCTCTAGCCATAAATCATTAATCTACATTCTACTCCTACAGATTTGTCTATTATAGACATTTAATATAATTGCAAACATACCATATATGACTGCCTTGTTTCATTCAGCACAGTCTTCCAAGTTTCATCAATGTTGTAGCATTTATCAGCACATTTCTTTCATGGCAGATAATATTTTGCTTACTCATTCATCAGTGGATGAACAATTGAATTGGTTTTACTTTTTGGCTTTGTGAGAAATGCTGCTTTGAAAATTTGTGCACAAGGTTTTTGCATTAAAATGATTTTCTCTTGAATATGTACTTCAAAGTGGAGTTGTTGGGCCACGTAGTAACTCTGTCTTTATGCTTTGTGGGAAATGCCAAACTGTTTTCCAAAGTGTCTGCACAATATTGCATGTGGTGGCTCAGTTGGTAAAGAATCCGCTTGCAATGCAGGAGACCTGGGTTTGGTCCCTGGGTTGGGAAGATCCCCTGGAGAAGGAAATAGCAACCCACTCCAGTATTCTTGCCTGAGAAATCCCATGGACAGAGGAGCCTGTTGGTCTACAGTCCATGGTGTCGCAAGACTTGTACATGACTGAACGACTAAACTGCCACCAAGCAATGTATAAGGATTCTGGTTTATTTTCACACTTACCTTTGCCTGTTCTTTTGCATATTTTGATTATGGCCACCCTGTTGCTGTTGCTGTTTAGTTGCTAAGTGGTGCCCAACTCGCTGCCCAAGGCCATGTAGCAGGTAGTAAACAAAATAGAAAATGGCCTGCTATCAGAAGGTCAGCTTTCTGCTTTATACCATATCAGTTATAATAATGTGACCTTGGAAATGGGCAACCGCCGTAGAATTATCCTACCCCATTTGCCAAAGAAGGTAGAGGTCTTAAAATGAGAATCTTCTACAGTGTCTTCACTTCTCAGATTAAAGGTATCTCAACACAATACTCAGCTGTGGGCTTGCATGAGTGTCAGACTTTGTGTGTATATCTGTGTGTCTACATTTACATGCATAAGGAGACACAATAAAATCCATGATTATAATATAATCAAATGCCCTCAATGCAATTATAATGTCCTCAAAATTGTTCTTGTTTCTATGTAAGTATTTATTATAATCATATGCTGCTGCTGCTGCTGTTAAATTGCTTTAGTTGTGTCCAACTCTGTGTGACCCCACAGACGGCAGCCCACCAGGTCCCCCTGCCCCTGGGATTCTCCAGGCAAAAACACTGGACTGGGTTGCCATTTCCTTCTCCAATGCATGAAAGTGAAAAGTGAAAGTGAAGTCATTCAGTCGTGTCTGACTCAGCGACCCCATGGACTGCAGCCTACCAGGCTTGTCCTTCCATGGGATTTTCCAGGCAAGAGCACTGGAGTGGGGTGCCATTGCCTTCTCCAATCATACGCTAAGAAGCTTTAAATGAAAAGAAAGAATATACTACTGGAGATAAACATTTAAATTTAAATCCCCTCATTAAGGGCCAGCACTATATGGGTACTTACTGTGTTGCATCTCTGAAAGCCAGAGAAAACATAAGAGAAAGGTTTTTCCTAATCCCCATCTTACGGATGAAGGAACTGAGTTTCAGAGTCACATAGTTAAATGATAGAGTACAAATAGAGAGTAAAACAAGATAATAGGTAAGAGAGACATCTCAAGAAAGTCAGAGGTCCTGACCCAGGTATTGAACCTGGGTCTCCCGCATTGCAGGCAGATGCTGTACTGACTGAGCTACAAAGGAAATAAGTATGGAAAAACAGAAGGGAACAACTGAGAGTGACCTAATCAAGTTTTTAATTAAAATATGATTAGTTAGAGAAGTTCAACCCATCAATAGGAAAGTTCCCCTGTTATCTATAACTTTTCCATTTCTAGCTGCAAATGGAAAAGAAAAAAGACAACATAGATTAGAAAGAAAACAAATGATACTGATATTCTGGACTTTGTTCTGCACTTATTAATTTGTTGTTGTTCAGGTGGTTAGTTGTGTCCAACTCTTTGCGACCCCATGAACTGCAGCATGCCAGACATCCCTGTCCTTCACCATCTCCCAGAGTTTGCTCAAACTCATGTCCATTGAGTTGATAATGCACTTATCAGTAACATTCATAAATCTTCTAGAGACTGATGTCTTTATTACCACATAAGACTCCCTCCTTCTATCTGTGTGTAATAAGGTAGATCTGTTTCTCTTGTTGCTTTAGTCCAGTGAATGAAATTCCAGATACTTTTTCAAATTGAATATAGTTGGTTTACAACATTGTGCTAGTTTCAGATGTAGAGCAAAGTGATTTGTTATACATATATGTGTATATATCTATATTATTTTTAAAGTTCTCTTCCATTATAGTTTATTACAAGATACTAAATATAGTTCTTTGTGCTATACAGTAAATCCTTGTTATTTGTTTTTTTAACACATATGGTAATACATATCTATTCATGCCATATTCCCATTTTATCTGCCCCTCTTCCCCTTTAGTAACCATAAGTTTGTTTTCTCTGTCCATCCATGTTGCTGCAAATGGCACTGTTTCCTTAGTTTAGTAATATTCCATTGTATGTATACATACCATATCTTCTTTATCCATTTATCTCCTGATGAACACTTAAGTTGTTTCCATGTCTTGGTGAAACTGAGATGGTACAAACTTTTAGCTATACAAATGCAATGTAACTGAGACCTCTTTGAGTTAGAGATTTCATAAAAATGAAAGCTTAGCAAAACTTCTTGATGGAGATATGAAGTTAGCCACTAAATCATTGTTGCTGTTGTTTAGTTTCTAAGCTGTGCTACAAAAGAGTACCACACCAGGCTCCTCTGTCAATGGGATTTCCCAGGCAAGAATACTGGAGTGGGTTGCCATCTCCAGGGGATCTTCCCAAACCAAGGAGCAGACCTACATCTCCTGGTTGGCAGGTGGATTCTTTACTAAGTCACTAAATAGAGAGTTAATAAATGTTCATAATGAATTCAGGGCATTTGGAGAAGGAAAGTTCCAATATCTTAACTTCAAAACTATTAAAGTCTAAATTAGAAAGTTATTTGTGAAAAAAATAAAATAGTAAAGATTATGAACTGTAGTAGGGAGAATCAAGTCCTGAAATTAAATGACCTTGAGGAATGGAGAAGACTAAGTTCATGAAAAGAATTCAGATACTGTGTAAAACTGTTTATGGAATAGGTTATTGCTAAAGTTCAAGATGCTTTAAAATGTAGTTAACTTTAAAAGACTCTGGGAGACAATGTGTAAGAAAGTGATCAAGAGTAAACAAAGCTGCCATTTTGCTCTCCAAGGTGGGGACCACTACAATCTCAGCAGGGAGGAGAAATGCTTCATGCAAGATACCAAAGATTTGCATCTGTTCCTCAATAGCAGTGGGAGGGTGTGACAAGATGAAGCAAGGGCACTAGTGAACTGATCAGACTTGAGTCCTCTGTCTGCTGGGGTTTGGACTCAGTCCCTGAGGCTTCTGGTTATTTTGCAAGGAAGGTCTCAGTGGGTGTTCCAGTCACCTCCTGTTCACCCTGTTGATGAGGGAGGGACTCTACACCTTATATTACACATGATGATAAACATGTAGTACCTGCCACTGGACAGATGGCATAGAGAGCAGTTTATTAGACACATGTGCTCTCAACCCAAAATACTGAAGCCAAAGCTCCAGCTGACTGATGCGAACAGCCGACTTACTGGAAAAGTCCCTGATGCTGGGAAAGATTGAGGGCAGAAGGAAAAGAGGGCATTAGAGGATGAGATGGCTGAATGACATCACTGATGCAATGGACATGAACTTGGGCAAACCCCAGGAGATGGTGAGGGACGAGAGCCTGGTGTGCTATAGTCCATGGGGATGCAAAAGTCATGACTGAACATGACTGAACAACAATAACTCTTAACCCAGGGGAGGAGGATACTGCATGCCCTGCAGGGCCACATAGGAATAGAGTGAACAAAGAGCAGCTGCGTGAGGCAGGTTTAGCAGCAACAAGGAGATGAGGTGCCCCTCAGTGCATGCAGAAAGAGGCAATTGGCTTATTCGAATAAATTCTGAGGCTGGTAGGAGAGTCACTGTTGTGTTGAGGACCAAGTGAGGTACAGCTGGTCCAAATGATAAAGGACCTGGGCTTTCCTTCTGGGTGAATGACATATCTGTTCAGAGCAGCAGAACTCACCGTGAGGCTCTTGGGACCCTGTGATGTCCAAAGATGTTGGGATGGCACGTGAAATTTTTGGCTTTATAATACAGCTGGAAAGTTTTGGACTTCTGTGATTGGCCAAGTGAGCACCTGAGCAATTAACTGGAAAACGTATGAGCTGTGACTGTGCTCAGACTCTTGAACATAAATACTTGGGAAAGAGTTCAGTACGATGCAATTTTCCATTTTCCTCTAGAGTACATGAAAGAGCTTTAGAAGTCACAATGTGCTGAACAATTGTATTTTTGTGAAGAAATGTGCTGGAATTCCACTTTGGATTCTTTCCACTGGAATTGTTCAAGCTTGGAATGGTATTCCAGAATCTCATTTTAAAATAAAAATAAATTCATATGTTTTGTGAAGAAATAGATGCTATATAAAAATGAGAGCTATTATTTGCATCAAATACAACACTTATATGCATTTTCAAAGTTTATCTTCCTCATTTACTTAGGGACCATTTGGTTCCCCAAACAAACTCACTCAAATTGTTTATGTAAAAGATAATTTTAGTGAAAGGAAAAAAGGATATTTTTATCAAAGTAATGAGTTAAGTAAAATGAAGCCCAGTGGGATGTGATACATATAAACCTCTGATAAACTGATAATTTAGTGGAAACCTGAGGAATGTGAAAGAACATTAAGATTTATTGCCTAATTGTTTAATACCATGATAATTTTTGCTTTCATTTTCTAACAATGGATCTTATAGTTATTTAATTATTTGGATTTTAAAAAATGCCTGTTTTAGGGCAGAATTAAAGCTCCATGAGAGCAAGAATCATGCTTATCTTTTTATTCTTATACCAGCTCCAACATCTCCCTTGGGGCCAGGCATAGGGTAGATATATCAATTACTGCTTTTTTTTTTATTATAGAAGGGATGATATTTCTTATAGGTGCTAATTAATGATTTTCTCTTTTATAAGAAATAATAGGCATCATGCTGTATTATTAAGGAATAGTCTAAAATGTTCCAGTAGAAACCTAAAAATATCAGCATCTTAAACAGAATCTATGTTTATTTCCAGGAGGGCAGGTGGTTCAGTTCAGGCTGGACATCCATAGATGCTCTCTGCTGGATGATTCTGCACTTCTCATCATATTGCCTCTCTATCTGGTTATAAGGCACCTGTGCATACCATCATGACCTCTGAGTCAGAGAGAAAGAGAAAAGGAGATTCCAGTGCAGAGTGTTCCCTCTTTAAGGAGATGACCTGGAGGTTTCGTACATCATTTATCTTCATATCCTTTTAGTCCAAACTTAGTAATGTGGCAGTATCCACTGCACAGAGCATTGGGAAATGTGCCCATCTCTATGAATACTGTTATTAAAGAGGTGAAGGATGGAAGGGACACTGAGAGACTATCAGTTCAGTTCAGTTCAGTCACTCAGTCGTGTCTGACTCTTTTTGGTTCCATGAACTGCAGCATGCCAGGCCTCCCTGTCCATCGCCAACTCCTGGAATTCACTCAAACTAATGTCCATTGAGTTGGTGATGCCATCCAGCCATCTTATCCTCTGTCGTCCCCTTCTCTCCTGCCTTGAATCCCTCCCAGTGTCAGGGGCTTTTCCAATGAGTCAACCCTTCACATGAGGTAGCCAAAGTATTGGAGTTTCAGTTTTAGCCTCAGTCCTTCCAATGAACACCCAGGACTGATCTCTTTTAGAGTGGACTGGTTGGATTTCCTTGCAGTCCAACGGACTCTCAAGAGTCTTCTCCAACACCACAGTTCAAAAGCATCTATTCTTCAGCACTCAGCTTTCTGCACAGTCCAACTTTCACATCCATACATGACCACTGGAAAAACCATAGCCTTGACTAGATGGACCTTTGTTTGCAAAGTAATGTCTCTGCTTTTTAATATGCTGTCTAGGTTGGTCATAACTTTCCTTCCAAGGAATAGACGTCTTTTAATTTCATGGCTGAAGTCACCATCTGCAGTGATTTTGGAGCCTCCCCAAATGAGAGACTATATAAAAATAAAATTTTAATCCTGGAAAAGTTCTTCCCCATGTCAAATTTTTTGAGAATTCAGTTTAGAATCTAAGGTCACTTTTAAGATAAGAGGAGTATAAAAAGATTCAATACTGAAATTATATTTTGATGCTGGTATAAACTCATTGGTATATTCAGTGACTTATCTAGCTCATCATGTATCCTTCATTTGATGAAATTTATAAAATACTGTTAAAATTAGGTTGTCTTTGTCTAGATTTTTCTCCACTGAATAATGGTAGCTAATATAAAGAAGATTATTTTTCTGTAAATCATTTAATAATAAAATTTCTTTTTCCTTTTTGAATAGGTCGTCCCCAGATAGGTTTAGTCCTAGGTGCCCACATTGGTAACATACTCATTAACAGAGTCACTCTGACTTGCATTTCTTCCCTGTCTCAGTTCTCTTGGAATTAACTGTCAAACTCCTTGCACTGTAATCCTAATTTTGTTTTGTTTTTTTTTCTTGGATAACTCAAACTAAAATATCTTTCTCAAAGTTTTAAAATAAGCCACACAAAAGGCTATCTGTAATAGATAAGCATTTGCTATATGAAAGATCTGCATTTTTATGTCTTATGGTTGTATCAGACAGTTACTACAAATGTTGCCATTTTATAGATGAGGATGCTGAGGCACAAGGAGATTGAGGAACATGCTCAAAATCACAGCCATTCAACATCAACATTAAATTTGCAACCCAGTAACCCAACCAGGTTTTCACTTTTAGAAATGTCTTGGTCATGACCAAGCATAACTAATTCATATCAGAATACAAACTGAAGATATTATTTGAAAGACCTGATTATACAGTTTTGCTTAAGTGATGGAAATATGTGTATTTTTTATCAATATATGAGATGGTAACAGTATCATAAAAGCAGTCTATAGGAGTGCTGCCAAATATATGGTAAACCTGGTCTATAGACTAGTTTGTACAGTTTCAGCTTCCCTAGAAAGCACAGTTCAGTTCAGTTCAGTTCAGTCGCTTATTCATGTCCAACTCTTTGTGACTCTATGAACTGCAGCACGTCAGGCCTCCCCGTCCATCACCAACTCCCGGAGTCCACCCAAACCTATGTCCATCGAGTCGGTGATGCCATCCAACCATCTCATCCTCTGTCATCCCCTTCTCCTCCTGTCCTCAATCTTTCCCAGCATCAGAGTCTTTTCCAAAGAGTCACCTCTTCGCATCAGGTGGCCAAAGTATTGCAGTTTCAGCTTCAGCACCAGTCCTTACAATGAACACCCAGGACTGATCTCCTTAATAATGGACTGGTTGGATCTCCTTGCAGTCCAAGGGACTCTCAAGAGTCTTCTCCAACACCTCAGTTCAAAAGCATCAGTTCTTCAGCACTCAGCCTTCTTCACAGTCCAACTCTCACATCCAAATGTCCATCGAGTCGGTGATGCCATCCAACCATCTCATCCTCTGTCATCCCCTTCTCCTCCTGTCCTCAATCTTTCCCAGCATCAGAGTCTTTTCCAAAGAGTCACCTCTTCGCATCAGGTGGCCAAAGTATTGCAGTTTCAGCTTCAGCACCAGTCCTTACAATGAACACCCAGGACTGATCTCCTTAAGAATGGACTGGTTGGATCTCCTTGCAGTCCAAGGGACTCTCAAGAGTCTTCTCCAACACCTCAGTTCAAAAGCATCAGTTCTTCAGCACTCAGCCTTCTTCACAGTCCAACTCTCACATCCACATATGACTACTGGAAAAACCATAGCCCTGACTAGACAGACCTTTGTTGGCAAAGTAATGTCTTTGCTTTTGAATACGCTATCTAGGTTGGTCATTACTTTCCTTCCAAGGAATAAACATCTTATAATTTCATGGCTGCAGTCACCATCTGCAGTGATTTTGGAGCCTAGAAAAATAAAGCCTGACACTGTTTCTCCATCTATTTGCCATGAAGTGATGGGACCAGATGCCATGATCTTAGTTTTCTGAATGTCCAGAAAGCACAATGGATGTGAATTATTGGAGTTGATTATCTATAGTATTTTCAATTCTATAATCACAAGTTTTTTTTTCCTTATATTTTCTTTTCCCCCTTTGGTCTACTGCTCCTCATTCTTCTCTACTTTTCCTTTCTCTTATCTTCTTACTCCTCCCCATCTCTATTTTACTTTTGCTATGGTTTTGTAAAGGGACTTTCTTGTAGCTGAGACAGTAAAGAATCTACCTGCAATGCAGGAGTCCTGGGTTCTATCCCAAGTTCAGGAAGATCCCCTGATTTTCATGCCTTCCTGAGGAGAGCACAGCAACCCGCTCTAGTATTCTTGCCTGGAGAATCCCATGGACACAGGAGCATGGCAGGCTACAGTCCATGGGTTCGCAAAGAGTCATACATGACTGAGTGACTAGCAGTCCACTCCATGGTTTGTAATGGCCCCAAAGGACTTAGATTTCTTTTCTTTAAATTTGAAGTATTAAGATTTTCATAGTTAAAATCTAACAATTAATTATAAAACCAAGGAAAGAAAACCAATAAAAGGCAACTATTAATCATCACTGATTCAAATTGCAAAGAAGATGGCTGTACACGTTAGATTTTATTGAATGATGTGCCTGAATTGGTTTTTCTCTTATTTCACCTAAGTAGAAAGAAAATGCATCATTAGCTAAAACTAAATCATATAAGCACAAAATGATAAACTAGCCAACTGTGGACAAACACTGCACATTTCGAATATTACATTTTCAGAGCCAGTGGGAGATATGATTTTGTAAATGCCTAAGTGTCAAATGTGAATATAAGCCAAATAACTGTAAAAAATGTAGTTCAAGGGGAGAAGGGGGAATGTGGAAGCACTTTTAAAACAATGAATATCTATTTCTAGAAACAAATGTTTTAAAATTTGACTGCTTGCTTGAGTACTCTATTAAATAAAAATTATTACTTGGAAATAGTAGCTATTTAAATTTATAAATACTTCTTAGACAAAAGGTTATCAATTGATTTCTAGACTCAAAATAAGTCTACTTTAGAATTAAAGTGTTTAAGAGATTCCATCATAGAATTTCAGAAAACCATCATGTAATTTCAGGAACATAGAATCCTGTTCTAAATCTGGCCTATTAAACTTTCTCTAAGTATTTAATGATTGACCTTCCCCTGCATCTGCAATGCAGGAGACATGAATTCCATCTCTGGGTGGGGAAGGTCCTCTGAAGAAGGAAATGGCAACCCACTCCAGTATTCTTGCCTGGGAAATCCATGGACAGAGGCACTTGGTGGGGTACTGTCCATGGACTCACAAAAGTGTTTGATACAACTTAGTGACTAAACAATAGCAAAGTACAGGAGGATTAGTAAAATTATTTCTTCACTGCTTCTCCATTCTGTAACCTTTTTACGTTAATGAAACTGTGAGATATTCCTTATAAAGCAGCATTTTACAAGGAGTTCTTTAACAAGAAGGAGCAGAATTATGTAGTAAATGTTTTTGGCAATTCATGGTTAATTCAGCTGGATATATACAATTTGAGTGTTTCTATTTATTTTTCTATATCGCTTTTTGTAGCCCTACTATATATACTTGTTACCAAAATCTTACCTTCAAGTTTTGTGATATAAATACTATGTCACATTTTTGCAGTTTATAAGGGATCTAAATGGAGAAGGAAATGGCAACCCACTCCAGTATTCTTGCTTGGAGAATCCTGTGGACAGAGGAGCCTGGTGGGCTGCCATCTATGGGGTCGCACAGAGTCGGGCATGACTAAAGTGACTTAGCAGCAGCAGCAAGAGATCCAAATTCATCCTTGTGGCATTTTCAGCCTCATTGGTTTAGTTTTTCTGGAGTTGCGGTTCAGAGGCTTAAAAGATTGCCTCTAATTACAAGAGAGGGAAATAACCTTCCACCACATAATCAAGGGTGGTTGGTTGTCCTAGAAACCCTGGTTGGGAGATTGACTCTTCAATCCCTAGTTGAGGTTTTGCTAAGGGATAATATGTGTTTGTAATATATATCATACCTACACATTAGGGAACGTGGTGTATACTTGCATATCCAGAGAAATAAAATCTGTTCTTTCTCATCTAGAGCTATGGTTTACAGAATCTACTGTTTTCAGTTTGTAGATATTTTCAATAGTTTTCTAATGGGTTTATTCCTCTGTGCCTTTATGGTTTTCTAATTTCTTTTCTTCTTTGCATGGTTCAGTTCAATTCAGTCGCTCAGTCGTGTCCAACTCTTTGCGACCCCATGAATCGCAGCACGCCAGGCCTCCCTGTTCATCACCATCTCTCGGAGTTCACTCAGACTCACGTCCATAGAGTCCGTGATGCCACTCAGCCATCTCATCCTCGGTCTTCCCCTTCTCCTCCTGCCCCCAATCCCTCCCACCATCAGAGCCTTTTCCAGTGAGTCAACTCTTCGCATGAGGTGGCCAAAGTACTGAAATTTCAGCTTTAGCATCATTCCTTTCAAAGAAATCCCAGGGTTGATCTCCTTCAGAATGGACTTCTTTTTAATACTCTCAGCATTTTTTTTAAACCTTGCATTAGATTTATTTGTGAACTTGTATCAATTTCTCTACTAGACATACATTCTACAATTATATTAACACAATTTCCTGTAAATATTAGACAATGTGTGTTAAAATAAAGAATAAGCAAAAGATCTGATGCTTGGGTTACCTGTTTCAGGGTAAGTAGAGGGGGTTCTCGTCCTTACTCTACCATTCAGATGCTGTTGATTGATGGTGAGTCCTAACATTTCTCTGGGCTGAACTTTCTTCATTTTATAAAATAAAGGTCTGAGACTAGCTCCCCTCTATGGCCCTTTTTAGCTTTGACTTTCTTTAATTTAGGAGATAAGAAGAACCAGAATAATGGAAGTTCAGGGAAGAGGAGCTTTGATTACTGTAAATTCTGAAATCCTGATACACAAGTCTTGCCTCTTAATAGATTTCACTGGAACAAATGTCATTTTTGCTGAGATAGCACTCATCATGACAGTGAATTTTTTCAGTGATTTATTTATTGCTTTAATTATTATTTTAAGAATTATTTGATTATAAAGAAATATGGACGTTACTTATCTTAAAGAGGAAGAAAAAAACACAAAGAAAAATAAATTATTCTAGTTTTATCACCAGGTGTAATAGTAATTAAATTTATGGAAAAGTCTACCTTTATAGTATGACTATATTGTTGTTTGGTCACTAAGTCATGTCCTACTCTTTGAGATCCCATGGACTATAGCCCACCAGGCTTCTCTGTCCGTGGGATTTTCAGGCAAGAATACTGGAGTGGGTTGCTGTGCCCTCCTCCAGGAAATCTTCCCAACCCAGGGATCAAACCCATATCTATTATGTCTCTTGCATTGGCACTTCCTTCTCCAGGGGATCACCCCCTGCCCTGCGAAGTTCCAATACTTTGGCCATCTGATGCGAATAACTGACTCATTGGATAAGACCCTGATTTGGGAAAGATTGAAAGCAGGAGGAGAAGGGGATGACAGAGGATGAGGTGATTGGATGGCATCATTGACTCGATAGACATGACTTTGAACAAGTTCTGGGAGTTGGTGAAGGACAGGGAAGACTGTTGTGCTGCAGTCCATGGGGTAGCAAAGAGTCAGACATAACTGAATGACTGAACTAAACTGATTTATATACTTATTTTCTTATCAATACACATAAGTATGTTATATATAGACATGTATAGTACAGTATATTATTTATTAATTTGAATAAATCCCCCAATTTCCCAATATAAGTGAAATGTCTTTGAAAACATTATTTTAATAACCACTGTACTGCGTTGGGATGTCTAGAATTTTTATTTGTCAGCATCCTTTAACTTGAAGCTTCCCTGGTGGCTCAGTGGTAAAGAATCCACCTGCAATGCAGGAGATGTGGCTTCACTCCTTGGGTTGGGAAGATCTCCTGTAGAAGGATATGGCAAACCACTCCAATATTTTTGCCTTGAGAATCGCATAGACAGAGGAGCCTGGTGGGCTATAGTCCATGAAGTCACAAAAGAGTCAGACATGGCTTAGTGACTAAACAACAACGATCCTTTAATTTCTTCTCTTTCCTCATTTATGTACAGACACTCTTTCTTATGAGGCATCCATTCTAAGTGGTCCATACCCACATCATAAGTCTGAGCACATGACCAGGCCGTGGTCAACAAGGACACTACATTTAATAATAGTTTAGGGGAAAGGAAAATAAACCAAGTCATCTGGGATGAATGAGTATTTCTCTGGGTTTTTTTTGAAGGAAACACTCAAAGAAAGGTACCATAATTTTACTGAATTAGTGGCTATAACATTGATGTAAGCTTGTTTGTAGGTGTCATCTTTGTTGGAGAATAAGGTTGGGAAAATCCTCTGGAGGAGGGCATGGCAACCCACTCCAGTATTCTTGCCTGGAGAATTCCCCACGGACAGAGGAGCCTGGTGGGCTTCAGTTCATGGGGTTGCAAAGAGTTAGACCCAACCAAGTGACAAAGCACAGCACAGCAGAAAGTCCAGGCAGGAAATAACATAGCTGAAAGATACTATAAAGTTAGTGGGATATTTGACAATTCTCTAATTTACTCAATGCCTAAAGCCAGTATATTTGAACTTCTGACTTAGTGAGTCAATGGAATCCCCTTTCACCTCCTTTCTTGAATTAGGCTTTCATATCTTAAAAATTTTTTATCTCATACATTTAGGTATGTATCATATGGAACTGAACAAATTTTTTCTATTTGTACTATTAGAATTATTTAGAATTTTTCTAAAATAATATAATAATACATAATAAAAATAATTTTTACCCATTTATCTGAATGAAGAGAGAAGATAGCCCACAGTAGTTTCTTAAAAGAGAAATTTATAGATGGAGGGGTCTGTTTTTTATGACTATGTTTATTATGAAAATACTGTCCAGAAAATGTGAAAGGTTGATTGACATCAACAATCATTTTTGAGACATGCATCGGGGCTAGTGGGTTGTAACATAAAACCCCTGTTTTTGCCACCCATTATCTCTTCAAATTATTTAAGAGGGCTAAATTGTCTCTCGCCTGGATTGAGCAACCCTGTGATTTTTATGCTTACTCTGTCATCATACAAAGCCATTCTGTCAGTAATTGAAATGTCCAGACCTCTATAACAATCAAAACATCCTCCTCTACTTCAGCTTGCTCAAGGTAGAGAAGGAAGCATCAAAGTCAGTGCAAGATGAATGGCTCCTCTTTCTCCACTCTGATGTTTAACTCTTCTCTCCATCATTTAAAGAGTCTAAAAAGCATTCTCCCTCTCCTCCAGGATGAAGCAAGAATACAAAAAAATAAAAGAAGAGCAGAAAGTTCTTATGTTACTGCTTTACTGCTCCTAATTTGAGCTGGTGTTGAGCTCTCCAGACCTGAAAGTTTAAACACTCTCTTGGGAGTGTCTGGGACTTCCCAAGTGGCTCAGTTGTAAAGGATCCACCTGCCAATGCAGGAGACTTGGGAGACACGGGTTCAATTCCTATGTTGGGAAGATCCACTGGAGAAGGAAATGGCAACCTACTCCAGTATTCTTGCCTGGAAAATTCCGTAGACAGAGGAGCCTGGCAGGCTACAGTCCATGGAGTCTCAAAGAGTTGGACATGACTGAATACACACATACTGGGAGCTGATGTGGGTTCTTTGGACTCCCCTCCCCAACACCTATCCCACCACTGTTGCTAAACATTCTTCCTCTGTAGTTACACTGATATGGCCAGTGCTCTCTGTTATTACTGGTTGTTTATGTCTCCCAGTCATCTGTGGATATGGTCTGTTCTGCAAAAAAGAATGGTTCTGTAACACATATTAGCAGAATGACATCAGTAAAACACAGACATCTCATGTAATCACAGAAAATTTGGTTTTCAATCTAGCATGTTAATAGTTTGGATCACCAGTACCTGAAGTTGAATGCAAAATATACCAAAGAATTAATCACAGCAAGCTACCGAAATGTGCATTCCTGGATGTAATACCCAATCATCTCACATTTTTCTTCTTGGCCTGTGTTGGCCATATGCTCTACCTGCAAAGTGCTTCCTGCACTATTCTCTCTGTTTTGTGTTCATTTTGCCCCTTTTCCCATAACTTAGGAGGTTCAACCCTTACTTATGTGTCTTTCCACTGAACTACTTTTATTTTTAAAGATAAATCCCTTCATTTACTATAGTACTTATTTGTCCAGAATTTAACATGTTTTTTGGCATGCTAAAACTATCCTGTTCTTAGAATTGTGTGTATGTATGTGTATAGCTGGACTTTTAAAAATAAGACTATAAAGTTCCTTAGGTTTTGAGTGTCCTGTCCCTAATATACTTATCCCACAGTTAGTCACTCAGTCATATCCACCTCTACGATTCCGCGGACTATATCCTGCCAGGATAAGCTCAGGTTATTTTTGCAACTTTTTCAGCATCACTGTATCCTTATTGGAATATGCCTATATCCTAACTTCCCTCCCATTAAACCTGTTCTATCTCTTAGGTAACACTTATGGACAGAACCCAAGATGATTTCATGCAGATTCTCTTATCTCATACATCTCACCCACTGAAAGAATCATGACATTCTTCTTTCCAGAAAACTTGGGGAGAAATTTTGAGAGTGTGAGTCATTGCAAATAGAGAATTTTTTTTTTTTTTGCTTGCCATCACAGTGGCCATTAATCTCATATCTTGCCTAGCCACTCCCAGCTAGGTGGCAGATACACATCCATTATATTTCCCAGTAGGGATGCATATAAAGCATTCTGAGAGGGATCCTTAATGTCCTTTTTTGCTTACTGGAGTCAGGAGATAGTAACTGGATACATTCTCCTTTGGTGTATATCTCCCAGCACCATTCTCTCCAGAAAATCTTCCCCAACATTGCTTTCTTTGCCATCAGATCTCCAGATTCTATTTATCATATTCTTGATGTGGCATGGGGTTTAAAAGCCCTCTAATCCGTTTCTGTCCATGTACTTTCTTACCACTATATTCCTTTGGAAATTGCTTGTTAATGTGTATTCTGAGACTTCCATTTTAGCTCCTATTGCATATATCTCTGTATCGACGCATATCTATAACTATTTTGAACCATATTGCAGAACAAGCTGGCAAATTAGTGCACTTCAGTTAACTCAAGAAACATGGAAAGCCTACATGTCTTTCCATTTTAGGATTGCTTTTATTTTTAAGATACAGAATGTTTTCGTTTAATCAGCCGAGCTTTTAATTTATTTGAGAAAGTGTTATTGCTCTGAAGACAAATGGAAATACCTTAAATGGCTCTGTGAGTTATGAAGACATGGCACAGCCTTGCAGTGTGGTTATCAAAGACTGCATCACATTCTTCAGAGTGTATGCACTTCTTGGTCACTGGTCAGGATAAATATTGCCAGTAATCACGGACTGTCTTTCTAAATATTTACCATGTGATTTTTTTTTTTCACATTTTTCTTCTTGCTGAGGCATGCTTCTCCTGGAATCCATGGTTTTGGCTCATCATTCTCAGTTTCTGAAGGAGCAATGCTGCAAAGCACCATCGATAAGCACCAGTATGAAGCCCATGCAGGTTCTGAATTACTCTTAAAATATAAGTAGCATCAGAAGACAGAAATACTCTACCTGATTTAAGGTTCCTTTATTTACTTGTTAAAGGATAATTTTTTTTAAAGGAATAAAATCATGACTCTCCTACAGTTATAAAATGAACACATGCCAAAAAATTTATTTGACTTATTAATTAATGAGAAAACCAGTGGTTCTAAAGATAATTCAAAGAGCTTCACCTTAGTAGTCAGATAAGGAATGCTGAAACAAATTTACAAATGGATGCAAACTGGCAGAGCTCTTGAATATCTATAGGGCCTTAATCAGTTGCATTTCACCAGACATAATTTGCATTTATATGGATAGCAATTATTTACATCAGTATCAGTTTACAATAAGTTAAGTTCTAGCTGTTCAGATGAATAAAATAGCCTAGTCAGAGACAAACTAAGATGATGATAACCTGGATGAATAAGCTATTTAGAACAACCACTAAATTTCAAAGCTTTTTACAACTTTCCTCTCGGGAAAATATACCTCAGAGACCTTTTAGGCACTACTTCATGTGTTTGGTGGGAACGTTAAATGCTTTATATTCCACATACATAGTATTAGTCAAAGCTCTGTGGTTAACTATTACCTCTGCAGAGGGTCATCTGAACTGGCTCTGAAGCTTGCTTTGTTTATACAGTAGTTCCCCTTTATCTGCAGGGGATACTTACAAGAACCCCAGTGATGCCTAAAACTGGGCATAGTATCTAACCCTCTGTATATGTTTTTCATACATATATATGTACCTGTTATGTAATTTCGGCTTCCCAGGTGGCTCAGTGATAAAAGAATCTGCCTGCCAATACAGGAGATGGCAGGAGATGCCAGTTCACTCCCTGGATCTAGAAGATCCCCTGGAGCAGGCAATGGCAACTCATTCCAGTATTCTTACCTGAAGAATCCCATGGGCAGAGGATCCCCAGCAGCCTACAGTCCACAGGGTCGCAAAGAGTCACACAGGACTGAGCGACCGGGCATGCATGCACGTGATAAAGTTTAATTTATAACGAGGCACAGTAAGAGATTAACAACAATATCGCATAACAATTATAATAGTATACTGTGACAAAAACTATGTGAATGTGATTTTTCTCCCCTCCCCAAATATCTTATTGTATAAATTAATGCCTTTTCCATACTGACTAAGCACTTATCAAGTGCTGTGGCCATAACTTTTACAGTGACAGCAAAACTATTAACAGTGCAAATTTCTTTCTCCTTCACAACTTCATGGATAAAATATTTGTTCTTACTGTAGGTCTTAGCAACTTCAGTATACATTTTTTTCCCTTGTTACTTTGAGAATGTCTGCCTTTTCACTTAAAGGAAGCTTATTATGGCTTGCCTTTGGAATATTCAGATTGCTAGCATCACTACTTTTACTCTTTATGATTGTTACTAAGTAAAAGAAGGGTGACTTGAACCCAAGCACTATCATAGTGTGACAGGTGATCTGATAACGGAGGTGATTACTAAGTGACTAAAGGTGTGATATGTTGGACAGAGTGATGGTTCATGTCCTTGATGGGGAGGTTTGGGAAGGTGTGAGATTTCATCACACTACTCAGAAAACCATAAAATTTAAAACTTATGAATTGCTTATTTCTGGAACTTTCCATTTAATAGTTTTGGACCATAGTTGACCTTGGGTAAATAAAACCCCGGAAAGCAAAATCATGGATAAGTGGGGGATTAATTTATAGCTGAGTCACAATTGTCTTCTTGACTGGCCTTTTCTTAAAATAAGAGCTCTTAGAGGCTAATTAATGACTGTGCTTTGTATGCATCAACCATTGATCCCTGGTTGACTCATGCGTTTAGTTAATGTTGAATGAAGGCATGAATGGTTTGAGAGACAATTATTCTAAGGTTATTTCTTTCTCCCTTTCTAGAAAAATTTAGTTATTCAAATTCCAGTATTTAAAAAAAGCACCTCAAGACATCATGTTTATTTATAGGACAACTAAATGTTTAGTTCATTTTTTTTATTTTCATAAACACTTTTGCTTAAGAAACTAATATTTGGAGACAGTTGTGCATACTTTGATATTTGTCACATTTCTTGCAGGGTTCCAAAATATCCTTTGTCCTTACCTTGGAGCGTTTGGCATTTATGCCCCAAGGAACAATGCTGGTAATGAGAGAATATGTTTTGTGCATTCTTGGTGCTGCCAGTATCGCTTTCAAACTAAAAATTAAATTTTAAACAGTAGGCTTCTGTGACTATGACACTGTTATTAAAATCTCTTTTTGGCATAATATCCAGCTTTCTCTAGTCATTGTTGATGCTTTTATTTTTTTAAAAAAGCTGTATTTTATGTTACATTGGTAACTTTTCCTTAAAATTAATATTTAATCCAAAGTATATTAGAAAATAAAATAGAAATACATTAACATTACATAAGCCTGAAGTTAGTAGGGTTTTAAACTTTTATTTAGCATGTTGGAACAGGGCACATTTTTTTTCTCTTTTCTGGAAACAAAAAGTATGGGAAAGGAGTGTGCTTAGGACAAATATATCAGGACATTCTATAATATTTGGAGCTAAAAGTAAAATAACACTTTTTGAAGTATAAATCCACACATTTGTATAGTCAAAAAAGCCTGAATAGCTTAGGAATTGGCATTTATATGATTTTCAAACATAATTATAATTTATGTTTAGAAATGTCAAGGTTTTGAAAGGGAGAAGAATAGTATCAGAACTATTTCTATGAGTTACCTTGAAATGATTCCTTATTGAAACTCTTTCTCATTTTTAGTTTTAGAACAGTAATACTTGACTTTTAAAAAGCAATAGTAACAGCATTTAGTTGTAGATGGTAAGTACTTTTAATAATAAAGTCAGATTGTCAGGGGCATTTGCTGCTACTTCTTTGAATTAATTTGACTCTCTTAGTCTCCACATGGATTCATTTCCTTTTGGGGAAAATAGAACCTCTAATCTAAGCCTGCTTCTTCCAGAAAAAGCTGCTGGCCAGTCCCATTCAGGTCAGTTTATTAAGTATCTCTTGACAGACTATTATGTGGCAGAGCTTAGTTTTAATTATAGGTGTGTAAAAATAAATGGCACTTTCAGACTAGTGGGAGAAAAAATGTAATTTCTTGTTCAAGGGCATAGGGTGCTAAAGAATCATTTTAAATTCCCATTAATTCAAGGAAACTTCTTGGTGTATTTGGACCCCTGGGCTGAGGGTTGAACAATAGACAAGTTAACAAGATGGAAATATGTGTGTATGTGTGTATACTTTTATTGGAGGAAGTATTAGAAGTTTGGTATTTGGGAAAATTTGTATGAAGAGAGAAATTGGCAAAATATGAGACTGGAAAGGTACACACACATACACACATGTGCTTTCACACACACACATACACACATACATATTGTGCCTGTATTGTTGTGCTCAGTCACTCACTCATGTCTGACTCTATGACCTCAAGGACTGAATCCTGCCAGGCTTTTCTGCCCATGGGAGTTTTCAGGCAAGAAAACTGAAGTGGGTCACTGATTCCTTCTCTAGGGGATCTTCCCATGTCAGGGATCAAACCTGAGTCTGTCTTCTGAGTCTCCTGAATTGCACGTGGATTTTTTACCCAGTAAGCCAATATATGTATATAAAGATTTTAAATTAACTTAATTTTAGAACAGTGGTACATTTACAAAATTATTATGAAGAGAGTACATAGAGTAGCCCATCCCCCACATTTTATTTCCCCTATTATTAATATTTTACATATTAGCATGGTACATTCAGTAGTTAACAAACCATTTTGATACACTGTAATTAACTGAAGTCCATCCTCTATTCAGATTTCCTTGGTTTCTACCTAATACTCTTTTCTGTTCCGGGATCCCAGCTGGATGTTTTCCACTTAGTCCTCAAAGCTCCCCTGCACTGTGACTTTCTCAGATTTTGATGACTGACGTTTTCGAATAGTACTGGTGAGGTATTTTGTGGAATGTCCCTCGGTTGCAATTTGTGTACTATTTTCTCATGATTAGACTGAGAAAATGCATTTTGGGGAGGAATACCAAATTGCCTTTCCAGTCACTTGGTATGAGGAGCACATACCACAAGTATAAATGTATCACTGTTGATGTTCGCCTGACTTGAGGTAGTGTCCGTTTGCTCCATGGTAAATTTATCCTTTCTTGCTGTTGCTTTTCATACTGTGCTCATTGGAAGGAAGTCACTATGCACAGCTCACACGTAAGAAGTCACAGTTGTGCTCCTCCTTGAGGGAGGAGTAGCTACATAAATTATCTAGGATTTTTCTGTATGGGATATTTGTTCATTCAATCCCATTTATTCATACAAGAATCTATCCTAATACCTATGACTATCTGTAAATTTGCTTTATCCTTTGTTATTATCCAGTTCTGCCTTGTTTATTTCATTGTTGGAATTATCTCAGTTTTGAGAGTAGGAGTTCCTTTGTCTTCTGTATCATTTTGGAAAAAACCCAACATTGGGGGCTTATTTATTTTTGATCACTTTCCTTATGGCACTACAGATTTTCCAGGTTCATCTTGTATACTTTCTGCCCCAGTCTTCAATCAGCCATATCTCCAAGGAGTCCTGATTCTTTTTTTAGAGAGTGCTATTAAAACCAAGATTTGGGCACAGGGTGCTCATAGCTACTGGAATGTGTTTACGTTTGAGCCCTACTGGATGACACAAAAGTAAAATCTTTCTTGTGACTTCTATCCCTTCATGTGAGATAAAATAATCTCATGACTTGTACAGTTTGAAACACTGAGGAGCTCGCTGATGGTGGGTTCTTATTCCCACAGGGCTCCTTTTCTTGTCTGCAGAGAGCATTGGTGGGATTGCCATTTTGTTGCTTCTGTTCACACTGGGGAACAGATGCCTTGGGAAAGCTGGTAGTCCATATATCCCAAGATCCAACTGTTTCTTCCAGGTGCATTGCTGTCCCTCCTAGGCCTTATTGGAGGGTGGAGTACAGAGTGTAGAGAATAGGTCATTCTTGATCATAGGACAAAGAAACTCCATCTTTTTTCTCATCTCTCCACATCTCAGAACTGTTGTTTTTTTCTAGCCATTCTTTTTTTTTCTTTTAAAGCTTTACTTCCCCTTTTCTCATAGAAAATGCTCTTCATTAAGGTTTCAATATATTAAGTGCTTAAATATCTCTTCAATATATTAAATATCATTGAGAAAATGAAAGTCAGAAAGAGAAATGTGTTCCTGAAGAAAATCTAAATTTCCCCTGGGCTGTATTTTTAAATTCAACAGATATGGTATTTTCTCAGTATGATATGCACCACAACACAAGTAGTTTTGTGTGCTTGTGTGTGACAACAAACTTGAAAATACACGTATGTAGGAGAGGAACAATGGAGATGGGAAGAATATTGAGAAATATTGACATTTAACAGTAGTCTCTGGTGGATTTTTTTTCCTCCAACATATTAAACATCTTTGAAAAGTGAAAGTGGCAAGTTGCTCTTTGCCACCCCATGGACTGTAGCCTGCCAGGCTGCTCTGTCCATGGAATTCTCCAAGCCAGAATACTGGAGTGGGTATCCATTCCCTTCTCCAGGGGATCTTCCCAATCCAGGGATCAAACCCAAGTCTCCCATATTGCAGGTGGATTCTTTACCAGCTGAGCTACCAGGTAAGTTCAAGAATACTGGAGTGGGTAGCCTATCCCTTCTCCAGGAGATCTTCCAGACCCAGGAATCAAACTGGGGTTTCCTGCATTGCAGGCGACTTCTTTACCAGCTGAGCTATCAGGAAAGCCCATTAACATCTTTAACATAGATTTTAAAAATGGGAGGGGAAAAATTCTATTTTTATATTTCAATGTTCATAGAATTCTAATGACTGCAGCCCTGACATATTCGAAAAATTCAAGCTCCAATTCAGTTTTATCTACAGATTAAAATGCTTAAGTTTCAATGTTCTCCCTTCATTAATTCCTGTATGGATTTTTAAAGTGAAACTTCTACAATTGTGTTAAATAATAAATAAATTTTTAAAGCATTACCTCATTCTTACAGTATTTAAAATAGACACAGATGCATTTTTAAAAAGTGCTCTGATTAAGAGTACAATACGGAATCCAGAGTAAATTGAATAGATTTACTTGTAATCTTTGCAGCTTATAAATACTTTATTTCTGGAACAGAGAGAAATTAACTGCAAAAATGTTAGGAAGAAAGAGTATAAAACCCCCACAAATTGCAGCACAATGATTACTACTGATGGTGGGAAATGAACCCCAAGCCTCTGTATCCAGAAGCAATGCTCTTCTCAACTTTCTGTTTCCAAATAACCCCCATGACACCTTTATTTGAAAAATGTGTATATAAGTTTGGGAAAGAACATATTTGTGTCTGAGTATGTGTGCAGGCATACAATTTAAAAGCAAATATTGTTTTTATTTTTACCATTATAACATATTTAGTGATTTTTACGTACATTGCCTATATTTGCTTATTGTAGTTTAATAATAATATTTGCAGTGTCACTACTATTATCATTCCATTTTTACAGATTGGACACTTGAAGTAAGTAATTCACCAAAGCTTATTACTTAGAAATAAATGACTCAATGCTAGCTAAATCCAAGCTTTAAATCTAGTTAATTTGTCTTCTTAACTTCTTCTCTACGTGACTCACAATGTTGGACTCATTGCAATATTTTACCAATAACTATGTGAGTAATGGGCTTTCCAGGAGGCAGGGTGGTAAAGAATCTTCTTATCAATGCAGCAGATGTAGGAGATGCGGGTTCCATCCTTAGATTAGGAAGATCTCTTGGAGTAGAAATGACAACCCACTCTAGTATTCTTGCCTGGAGAGGTCCATGAACAGAGGAGCCTGGTGGGCTCCATGGAGTCACAAAAAGTCAGTGGCAACTGAGCGGGTACCAGCATGTGAGTAATAGCCAAAATGAATATAATATTTTATGCTCCAATCTATTAGTGTTTTTCTAGTGAAGTAGTGATTTCAGGTAGAAAGGCACAAGATTTTTTTGCTTCTTTTCCAAAATATTTTTTTCTACTCAGTTATAATTTCAGTTTTTCAAAGCTATGAAATAATAATGATAACGGAATAAGGTGTTAACTTTTTTGTGCTTGTTCAGTTGCTAAGTCATGTCCAACTCTGCAGCCCCATGAACTGCAGCATACCAAGCTCCTCTGTTCTCTGCTATCATGCAGTTTGCTCAAATTCATGTCCTTGAAGTCAGTGATGTTGTCTAACCATCTCATCCTCTGCCACCCGCTTCTCCTTTTGCCTTCAATCTCTCCCAGCATCAAGGTATTTTCCAGTGATTTGGTTCTTCACATCAGATGGCCAAAGTATTGGAGCTTCAACTTCACCATCAGTCCTTCCAATGATTATTCGGGGTTGATTTCCTTCAGGATTGACTGGTTTGATCTCCTTGCTGTCCAAGGGACTCTCAAGAGTCTTCTCCAGCACCACAGTTAGAAAGCCTCAATTCTTCAGTGCTCGGCTTTCTTTATAGTCCAACTCTCACATCCTTACACGACTACTGGAAAAGCCATAGCTTTGACTATTACTTTGATATTTGTCATCAAAGTAATGCCTCTGCTTTTAATATGCTGTCTAGGTTTGTCATAGCTTTCCTTCCAAGGAGCAGTTGTCTTTTAATTTCCTGACTGCAGTCACCATCTGCAGTGATTTTGGAGCCCAAGAAAATAAAATCTGTCACTCATCAATATAATACTAATATTCACTTTGATTAATATATTATACTAATATTATACATACTATACTAAATAATATGTTGTTATAATATATTGAATATTATATGCTATTAATATTTATTGAGTAAGAACACACAGGGATAGAAAGATTAGCATAACATGTTGGATTGACATGTTATAGTGCTCCATTCACCTGCACAACCTCTAGATGCCTTCTTGTAGTTTCTGTTAATTCATCATTTGAATTGCAATCAAAAAGCAAAGAAGTCAACAATTATTCATAAGGGATGTAATGTGAGAAGAAACCATATTTCTTGACTCTACAATGTCAGCGTGTCTTCTGGGATAAATGGTATTTTGAATATGTTCTGTATTAACTTTCCCTCCAGTACACAGATTGGGTTTGTTATCAGTTATATTGATGGAGTGTCCTCAGATGGCTGAAGGCAGAGGCTGCAGGAATGATTGAAATCTGTAGGCGGAAGAGACAACTGCAGTCCCTGGAGGTGTTAGAAGTCTGTGGAGTTTTGGAGGTCTGGTGCTGCCATTTATACTTCTCTTCCCTGGAACTCTTCCTTCGTAACAGATTTTGAACTAAAAATAAAGAAAATATCCCATACTTTTCTGGAAGTTTATTTTTTTTAAAGAAATCTTGCCACCTCCTTTGAGAAAACTTCTATCGGATTTTACACCCTTTCCTCCTTTTATTATTTCTACCAAACTGGTTACCATTTTTCTTTTAAAATAAAAATATTAAGGTCAGCATCACATTTAATTTTCAATTAATTATTTTCTTGTTTCCTTTCTACCAGTTCTCTAGAAATTTTGAGTTATTGGGGTCATTAAACTTTATTAACTTTATGCCATGATTTAGTTCTTGCTTTCTATTTGATTTTTAATAAAAACTCAAGTCTAATCACTTAGTATATTACACTGTGGGGTATAGTGTGTGTGGGTCTGTGTGTATGTGCATGTGTGTGTGTGTGCATGTAAGGGAAAACAGTTGAGATTTTCTGTTTATAATTAACATAAGAGTTACAGAGAAAATTGTTTCTATTTATTTTGCCAGACATAAGTTCAAGTGCTTTTTGATGGTTTTATATTATTTCCCTGAAATTCCATATAAAATAACTGCAAAAGAGTGAAATTATAAACATTTTTTTATAAAGAGAGTAGACCTATATTAAAATGACTTCTGAGAATCCATTAGGTTATATGCCAAAGTAATTTGATTAGGAAATATCCATATTATCAGAGTTTTATTATGATGACATATGATTCATATATAATTTTTAACATAATCCAAGTCCAGCATTTCAGTCTTCTGTACCTAGACTTTCTTCAAGTTGGTGATTTATATTAACAGCCAGAAGAATCAAAGGAAAAATACTAATGCTAATTAAATATGCTCTGGTTTCAAAAGTATAAATTCTAGGTTGATTTGGGCTTTTAAAATGTTATTTATAACTTTTTGAACACGAGTATGATATCTTTTGAAATAAGAGACACTCTATAACTGTTTCTGAAGAGGCTACATTGAGCTTTAGACATAATTTCCTGTGCAAAGCATTTTAGAGACATGAGAATATTTTACCATCAAGAGGAAATCACAGAATCTTGTTTTCCAACTTAAGATCTTGGATCTTGGAAGTCACCCAGTAAACCTTCACTTGCGATGGAAATTGCCTTCATCAAATGCCAGACCACATGATGGCCAATCACTTACTCTTTGGACAAATTTATGGAGGATGTTTTGACCCCTCTCCAGAGTGATTCTAATTGAAACTGAGCTGAAACCTGCTTTTTAATAATTTCATCAGATAAAAATTCCACTTCTAACTTCTGTTCTTCCTTTTGAACTTAATAGAATAAGTCTCATTTCTCACTGTCCTAATGTTTTTTATTGAGTATAGCCAACCTGTCTAGGTTATCATTTCTTTTCTACCCTAAATCAACTCAGTTTTATCATTCAGATAAAAGAATACTGGAGAGACCATTAGCTTCTACTACAGTAAATCCCCTATATGTGAACATTCAGTAGTGAAATTTTAAAGATTCAAACATGCATCTGGTTCCAGCAAGGAACCTGCCATCAGTGTCAGGCATGAGTGAAATTGGAGCTTGCCCTCCATCTCCTACTACTGAGGATCCTACAGCTTTCCCATCTCCCACCTGCTTTCGATCCTCCAGTCAGTAACTCTTCTTGACTGCTTAATCGATGCAAGCCCTTGTATGCCAGCTGCTGTATTGTACTACTGTACTTTTCAAGATACTGTACTATAATATTAAAAATGTTTTCTTTATTTGTTGTGCTCACTTTTTTATGTATTATTTGTGCAAGAAGTATTATAAGCCTCTTACGGTACAGGACTATAGAGTTGATTGTGCTAGCTGGGTGCTTACACTAAGTTTGTTGGTTGTTTAGTTGCTCAGTCTTGTCTGACTCTTTGTGATGCTATGGACTGTGGCCCACCAGGCTTCTCTGTCCATGATATTTCTCAGGAAAGAATACTGGGACTCTTTGGGACTTATGAACAAATTGGGCTTACAAACTGACTTTCAGAATGGAACTTGTTTGTATGTGGAGGACTTATTGTGTTCAGAGCGCTGGTTCTCATTTGTCTGTTTAGGCCTCACTCTCCCTTACTCCCTTTCTACCTTCAATTCTGTGAGTTACTATATCTTATTCTATAGGTTCCTTTTTTTTTTCTGCTGAAATTAGCTACACTTGGATTTTGTTGTCTGAGACCAATGATCTCTATGGTAGGAGAGTTAGCATGTGTAAAAAAACATGTAAAATGTATACATATTTGCATTTCATTCTTTACTGACTTTATCTTTTGAAAATATTGTTTTGGATTTCTTTACATTGCAAATTGAGAAAAATGATACATTCTCTAAAAGTTCAACTGCTCATTGGCCCGCCATTGTTACTTTTAGGAGTAGGGATACCAGCATTTGACAGTCATAGTTTCTTTGGTAAGAGGCAAGGGAAACACAGTGCAGAGTTGTGTTTTAGTGAGTAGTCAGAGATGGTAGATTTGATTTAACTCATGTTTCAATGATTTACCTGTTAGTGAAAAGTAATAGCTTAGATTTTTGTAGTTAAAACATGTATCTGTTTTTGTCTTGTTTTTTCCTCAACTAGAATGCACATCATTCTTGAGGTACTCATCAGTAAAATTCATTAGGTAATTCATTCTGCAGTATACTTGACAGCTAGCTTAGATGAACGACAGCTTCGGTATTTATAATTATTACCAGGGTGTCTTATCTTCAGAAATACCACATGCTGGCTTACACCTGAGAAAGGATGGTTTTAATTCATGTACATCAACAATTTTAATACAGTAACCTTTTCAATATCCTCTAAGTATATAAGAAATAGTTAAGCCTGCCTGGCAGGCACATTCAGCCTTGCAAGCCTGACTGAGCTCAGCTGGGCTCCAATGAAATGATTTAAAGCAGGATATGAAAAACAGAAAAAAAAATTTAGATAGAAAGGACATGATCATCAACATTTGGACACTGCTGAGTATGGACAATCCTTTTGTCAGATTTGTTCTTTATTTCCCTAAGAAAGGGCACCTGAGGCACCTGTCCAACAGTGAGTATTTTACTCACACGAAAAGAGTTATAAACAGCTTTATCATTTTAGTTCAGTTGTTTTATTTTTTCTCTTAACTAGTTCAGTGATATTCACTTCAGTGAAGCAAGTATAATTGACCATGAAAATTCAGTTATCAATACACTCAATTTTCTCTTCTAATTTTAATGTTGATGTAGAGTATGCAAACAGATATTTATTAGGATTATATGTCTTTCATTTTCTCAGTGGGCAAATAAACATGAAATTTGTTTTCTGTTTTTGTTAAATGTTTTCAGTGGGTTCAAAAGAAGAGAGTTGAGCATTGTCTTAAAGAAGGTGTTCTCCCAAGTATGCATGTATGTATATATATACACACATATTATACATAACAGAGAGATAATGACAAAATGTGGCAAAACATTAACCATGAATATAATATATTTGTGCAAAGGAAGTACAAGAGATCTCTGTATTATTATTGTAGCTCTTCAGAAAGTTTAAAACTCTTTTAGATAAAAAGTTAAATAAAACAGCATATTTCAGATATGTTACAAAAAAAGGGACTGGCCACCTGATGTGAAGAGACAACTTATTGGGAAGATAAGTTGTCTGATGCTGGGAAAGATCGAAGTCAAAAGGAGAAGGGGGTGGAAGAAGATGAGATGGTTAGATAATATCACCAACTCAGTGGACATGAATCTGAGCAAACTCTGGGAGATAGTGAAAGACAGTGGAGTCTGTTGTGCTGCAGTCCATGAGGTTGCAAAGAGACAGACATAATTTAGTGACTGAACAATTGTGGTACATACATCTCTCTCCTAAAATCTAATGGAATTTTATAAAGTAAACACAGGGTGAGGTACCTGGAACTTAATTGTTAATGTTGCATTGTAGGAAATATTCCTAATGGAAAAGATATTTTCATCTTGGATGCTGATAGGTGAGTCACTTTTCCTAAACAGAATATTGAAAGTACCTCTTCACCCAGTTGTATACCTTTTTCCTAGCAGTGATACTACGTTGATCAAATGATGCAAAGCCTGAATAGTGAGGCACCAGATCAGTGTACTCAGAACAGAGACCAATAGGAAAGGTCCATGCAACATCCAAGGCTGGCTCATCAGACATTCACATTTCCTACAGCGGCCAGTAATCTGCAGCAGGCATAGTTGTTGAACAATAGTGTACTGAAAAGAAAGATGTGGATACAGTTTTGGTTTGATCTCTGCTGTCTTAGCTATTGGTTGGCTGCTTCTGACTTGTGGTTTTTCCCAGTCTCTGGCATTTGAAAGGGAACAGAAGCATGGAAGAGTTGACCAAGAACTCAAATTAACTCAATACTAATGGACTTGTGGTAAAGAATCTGCCTGCCAGGTGGCTCAGTGGTAAAGAATCTGCCTGCCAAGCAATTCAGGTTTAATCCTTGGGTTGGGAGGGTCCCCAGGAGAAGGGAATGTCTACCCATCCCAATATTGTTGCCTGGGAAATCCCATGGAAAGAGCGGCCTAGCAGGCTACAGTCCATGGGGTCACAAAGAGTCAGACATGTCTGAACGACTAAACAGCAACAACTATCTCTAACACTATCTCTAGTTTTAGCTCTATTTCAATTCACTTATTCAACCTAACTCAGAATTCTTATTTTTGACTTCTCTTACTCTTTTGATTACTTCTTTGGTGGCTCAGATGGTAAAGAACCTGGCTGCAATGCAGGAGACCTGGGTTCAATTCCTAGGTTGCTAAGATCTCGTGGAGAAGGAAATGGCAACACACTCCAGTATTCTTGCCTGGAGAATCTCATTGGCTATAGTCCATGGGATCTCAAAGAGTCATACACAACTGAGCGACCAACCACCACCACCACCACTCTTCTGATTAAAAGCTGGCAAGTCAATCCACAGTTCTTGAACTCTCTATTTCTCCCACATGTTCTGGACAACCTATATACATTTTTTCCCAACCATTTTTCAGCTTAACTCATGCCTCTCTGCCTCCTATGATAGATTTCACCACTGTCATTAATTCTCACCAAGCACACCATAGACTACTTTTTTGCTGCCATGCATAGAAAATAGCCTTCATTAATTCCTTAATGAGATGATAATTGAAAAAAACATTATTGGAAAACATACTGCTCACCATTTATAGTTTATGGTGAATAGTTCTGCAGTGTGCCAATCCTCTATGTTTTCTTAAGAGCATCTCTAAATAAAGAATATACTAGAATTAGACAGGTATCTAAAATGAGATTCTTTGGTTCGTACCATACACACAATAGGATAAATAGAACTCTTTCAATGATATCCTAATTTTTGTTGAGTTGTGACACATTATAGTTAAGTGTTGGTGACATGAAAACAAGTCACCTATATGGTCAAGTGCTTAAAATGGACAGAAATAAGAATTAACAAACACACACGAGACCAAAGTAGTGAAGCGACACTATGTTTCTATACCATAAGGCTGCCAAGTCTTATTGGGGCTGATGCATCACATTTTACTATTGCTATATTAACATTTATCCTCTTTAATCTAACACTGTCAAAGAGCCTATAGAATAAGACAAGCAAACAGAGTAGTTAAAAATGTCAGAGACTTCACAGGAAATGGAAGATTATAAGAACCTAAAATTTATCTTTAAAGAAAATTCGCAATATTTATGACAAGTAGGTCATTTATTCTTGCACTGAGTGTTATAATATTAATTTTAGGGCACAGGACTGTAGGTTAAGGTTCAGGTGACTTGGCTGATGGTGCATCTGTAGCCCACATGATGATCTTCTGTCTAATGCCAGAACTTAGGAATCAAAATGCATTCTTTTAATATGCAATGAGGAAAAGTCTTTCTATACTTTTCCTTGCATTCAATAGCTTTAACATCTTATGTCAATGACTAGAAACACAGTATAGGAGGGTGGTTTATGTGTTATGGACAGCATACATTGCTCTGATGATCAGGAGTTGGGGTTAAAATAAGAAATTGATGCTTTTACTTAGTTGCAATAACCTGAGTGTCCTTGGGGAAGGCATTTAAAAACACCAAACATCTGTCCTTGAATTTCCTCATCTGTAGCATAAGGGATTGGAGCTGGAAACACAGGCTCTGCTGTAATATAATTCAGGAAAACACTTTGTGAAAGCAGTTACATGTGTTCAGTTTTTCAGATTTTTTTGTTGAAACTGATCATAGTGGAGTAAAAGTGAAGGAGTGAGTTTTCTATGAGACGGTCATCATCATAGTCACCTGATATCTAGAATTCAGTCATTTGTCAGAAATTCTGCCATATACAGTTACTGCAAAATAAAAAAGCAAATCTATCGACTTACAAACTGAAATATAGCAATTGCTCCTAAAGAGACACTTTCCATTTAATCCTACAATTTTGAGGCAATTTTTTCTTTCAATCTATTATATTCTGCAAGGCTAATATGTTTAAAAAGGTTCACTGACTGAGAATATTAAATGATATTTGTATCAGCTTTGTGCACCTTCCTGCCATTTGGAGGAGAAAGTGTTGGATTAAATGCTCATTTTGATTTCCTGTAAAACTTTTTTTTTCATGTTGGACTGTTCAATCAGGAAAGGGATTTATACCTAGTGTAGACTTACTTTATCTTCTTTAGGTTGGTCCTATAATGGAAACCTCAAGTGTTACTGGGGTGAAAAGTGTGACCCAGCGGGAAAGGGCAGGCAGGACACAGAAAAAGAACTGAATAGCATGTGAATGATTAATAAATGAGCCTGAGTGACTTTCAATCAGAATCACTCACATTTGAGCTTCAATTTCTATTCCTATTTCTTGGTATTGCAGCCCATTTTTACCATGGTTTCTCCTGCACTTTTGTTTTTTGAAATGAACAAAGGCCTGATCTAAAGTTTCATGAAAAATAACTCGAATACTTAAAAAGATAGTGCATAGTTTGATTATTGTATTATGTTCCTAGGTGGCTTGTAACAAAGTACCCACATATGGCATGGTTCCAAAGACAGACATTTACTTTCGCACAGCTCTGGAGGCTAGGAGTTCAAGAGTAAGCTGTCTGCAAGGCTGGTTCCTCCCCAGGGCTGTGAAGGAGAATCTGCTTCTGGCTTCTTTAGGTTCCAGTTGTTTACTGATGCGCTCTGGCTTTCCTTACGCTTCTGCTGCACCTCCCTGACCTCCGCCTTCATCTTCACAAGGCCTTCTTCCTGTGCACCTGTCCATGAACGGAGTTCCCCTTCTTGAAAGCTCTCCAGGCATATAACAAGGGTGCATCACAATAAGGGTATGGCATAGTGGCTCACCTAATTTAACCAATTTCACCTGTGAAACGAACCTATTTCCAACTAAGTTCTCTTTCTGAGGTACTGACATACAGGGCTTGAAATTTTGTCGGGGACACAATTCAGCTCCAACAATTATGTATTAGAAAATAATACAAGATTGGCCAACACCTTAGCTGTCTTGTCTCCAAGATGAAGTAACACCTCACATTGCTGCTTGTACTGTTCACTTTTGCTGTCTTAGTTTTTCTGTTTTGCCTCTTTTATTGTTGTTATTAATCTCCAATATCTAGCACAGCTGCTGACACATAGTATACCTGTGAAACTGAACCAAACTAGCTCATACTATTGAAATATATCTTTCTATTTCCTCTATTTCTCCCTCTATTTCAAAGACTGTCCTGCCTGGCACCTGGTCTATTAATCCTTTACCTCCATTCCAGGTGATTTATTTCATTTTGGTAAGTGAAAAGTCTATATTATTGCCAGAACCAGCATCTAAATATTCAAAAGTCTGGGTAATTTTTTTAAAGCACATGAAATGATTCCCAATTCATGATGTAATTCCCATTTCCCTAAACATTCATAAATCAAGACTAAATATTCCTTCTGACATGAATAATTCCCTGACCACATTGATCATAGCAAATAGACTTACTTTATATTAAAGTATTTTAAGTCTAAAATAGATTTTTCCTTTAACCTTGTGATTTAGAGCAAGAAATTTTGTAGACTATTAGATCTTTGTGGATTCCTGTTGTCAATCGCTCATTTGGTGTGAAATAGCATAGAAGTCATTGCAACCCTCATCTGTTTGTGAAGACCAATATTTTATTATGACATCTCAATTTGGAATCAATATACTATTGATGCTTTGCAATATAATAGTTTGTAGAGATCCTAAACTGGAAGGTTAAATGTAAAATTCATTGATGATGACAACGAACTGGAGTCACTCTTTATTTGTTGAAGTAGTCAAAGGAATATAAAGACAATTCACTCAAAAAATAAATTCAATATTGTGGTCAATAGTTTGTCTTCCATTATGCAATTTCGAATGTTCAAGGCAGTGTCAGAGATACTTTTGAATGAAATGAGGTGCTTTGTTTGTCTTCCAAATAAATGTACCAGCCTTGGCCAGTCTGTGGTGGTTTAAAGTTACATTCTCTTGGCAGCAACCAATGAGCCCACGAGAACTGTGGCATTAAACACACAGGGCAAGTGTGTGCTTGATCTGTCATATTGCTCAAGAGACCAATACTAGCTACTCCTCCTTTTATCTCTGAGGCAGCTTTTATTTAAGAGAGTTGGAAAGGATAAGAATTTCAATGAATGTACTAAAAATGTGAGTGTTCCTGTTTATATTCTTAGAGAGAGGCTATATGAAAAACCAGGTATTTTCCCTAATTCCTGATTATTATTTTATACTGTATTTATAGAACCACTGAATAAGGATACTTTATGAGTAAAAGATAGATAATATAACTCTTACCTCATTAATATTAAAGAGACCGTAAAAGTCACTCAGTCGTGTCCAACTCTTTGTGACCTCCTAGACTATATAGTCAATGGGATCGTATAACAAGGTAAACAAACAAACCTAAAACAAGGAACACAAAAAAACGGAACTAAACCGTTTGTAAAATTTCAATAAAAATTTGTAATTTTAGGAAGTATCCTAAGCCCTAATTCATTTCTGAATTTGTAGCTCATACTCAGTTTGTCTGACATTTATTCATCATCAGCATGCTTCATTTGATCCACAAATAGCTCTTAATATTTTTAATTCTGTAGGAGATATACTGGAGAAGGCAATGGCAACTCACTCCAGTACTCTTGCCTGGAAAATCCCATGGATGGAGGATCCTGGGTGGGCTGCAGTCCCTGCGGTCACTAAGAGTCAGACACGACTGAGTGACTTCACTTTGACTTTTCACTTTCATACATTGGAGAGGGAAATGGCAACACACTCCAGTGTTCTTGCCTGGAGAATCCCTGGGATGGGAGAGCCTGGTGGGCTGCCGTCTATGAGGTCACACAGAATCGGACATGACTGAACCGACTTGCAGCAGCAGCAGGAGATACACATTTCCAAGTTACGTGTGAACCTCGATTCCTCATTTTTGCAAATGGGAATCATGTTGCCTTATACTGTATAGGGTTGTTCAAGGATTAAACAGAAAAATATGCAAAATGTGCCCAATGTCTGTAAACTAATAAATTCACCAAACATACCTTAAGTACCTACGATATTCTTGGAAATTTGAAAATAAAAAAATATATTTTTTATTTTCTGAAAAACTATTTCTTTATATGCAGCCTACCAACTTGGAGAAAAACTTTGAAAATAAGTAAAGGACGACTCTAGTGCTTTACTGTATAAATTGTAACAACTAAAAATTGCACAAAGAATTGACTTCAGCTGTTGAATCCAACAAAAAGCCCCAAAGCAAGTAAGACTTGTCATTTCTTCTCCTTGGTTTCCTAGTTGATTAAAACTGGCATTTGAAATTGCTCTCTGATTCACCAAAGCAGAGCTTTTGAAATGCTTATAGCTCTTTTCCTGAAATTTATCATGTACATGATTCCATAATATATCTTGGGGGAATTGAAACATTGACTATATAATCTGGGGGTCTTGATCTTAAATTTGTCTCTTTCATTCTGTCAGTCATATTTAATCTTATCTTCTGCCATGTAGGACAAAATCAGAGACATTAAATCTGAAAAAGACTTAAGAAATCATGCAGTCTACACACCTTGTTAAAGAAGTGTCAGCTTAGGCCAAGAGAGGTTAAATGACTTTCATAATGTTATATTCTTAGGAATGGCTGTAATATCAGGAATCCATATTTCTTAAGTCCAGGCTCAAGTTTTTTTCTATTTTTTTGTAATTTGAAACCTCTACTAAAATAATCTAAACAATGTCTTTTCACTGTGATACTCTGAACTAACATGTATCATCAGACAAATTATAGACCTTAACTTATATTTTTCTTATTAGCATACAAAAAA
>SJYC01111092.1:0-34341 GCA_006408675.1 Madoqua kirkii | reverse complement strand
TCTGAAAGAAGTTTCATGAAAAAAAAAATTAGTACTTATTTCATATGATATACTCTGACCCATTTCATTACTTTCTGATGTTCTGATCATGAACAATAATGTTTTTTTTTTAAATAAATGAATTTATCTTTTATTTAATTCAATGAGCACAACATAAAATTTTTTAAGTGACAAAATATTACATGAACTACACAAGCTATGATATAGTTTATATTACAGGTGCATTTATTTTAACAATCTCCTGTAAAATTCTGCCAATTTTTCACTTCCTTTAGCCATAGTTGTTATTATATTAAAAAAGTGAACCTAGATAAACCAAATATAAGGGCATAAATTTATTTTGTTTTATCAGAATTCATCTTCTGACTTGATTTTTTCTTAGGTTTAGTCTTGCAAATCTTAGGAAGAATAGGTTTAGCAATCAGAATTGAGATGTGAGTAAATTAGGAAATGGTCATTTTTCTCTATGTACCATCAACCATGGATATACAGTGGTAAAAGTGTGTTCAAACAGGCATGATAATAATATTTTATTGCATACCAAAAAAAAAAAAGAGTAGCAAAAGCCTATTACTTCAAAGACCATTTTTTCTGTTTGTTACAACTTGAAACAATCTTACTCTTGTCCTGTTCCCTTATCCTCCTTCCTTTTGCTTCCACTCCTCCCTGTTTTCTCCCCTTCCCACATCCCCACCTCCCCTTCTTCCTCTGCTCCAAAAAATAAGCTAAATGGAGGGCAAATCATCAGGATGAATAAGAAAAGCCCCTGGTATAGAAAATCAAGCCAAGTCAAAGATTATAGGAAATTATGAGTAGATGTAAAGGTTACAGCTGGCCCACACTAGGTTTCTGTGTGAATTAAGAAAAGGCTCTTTCTCTGGATTAGGATAAGTCATAAATGCATTCAGGATTTGGTGAATGGAGGCACGGATTGGATTTCAGCTCCCAGCTAACTCTTAGCCAGGTTGCATTGTTTAGGGGAAATGCAACCTCGGTGGAAGAAAAGAAAGCATAAAGTTACTCATGAACAATAGTGTTGACTTTGTAACTTGTAGTTGTAGATACCCAGAACTAACATGTATCAACATCTATTCTGTATCAGCTCTTTGGGCATTTCACACATGCTGCCACACATGATTTTTGTCAGGCTTGGTAAGGTAAATGTGATCACATCTTTTTAGAATGAAGCTCCATGGATGTTTTATGGCAAAACTGAGATCTGAAACTGAAAAGTCTGACTGCAGAGTTTCTGCTCTAAATGGATCCTCCCTCTGCCTTTCAAGTTTTCTTGCAAATTGTGTTTGTACCCCATTTACCTTCACCTTATGGAGGAGACTGAGCACACTGGAAAGCAAAAGAAAGCAAAAGATGTGAAGGTTCAAAAAAGCCTTGGAAAAGACAGGTGAGGTATAGGAAGTGAAGAACAAGCTTGACCTGAATTCCCTGCACCCAGGCCCTTGTGCTCCACAAGACCTATCTACTTTTCTTGGAGGCTTTACTTGTGCTTTTCAAATCTATACACATATTTTTCCTCTAATATACCTTTGTTCTTCTTACTTTGACTATGGATGTACTTCTTTTCTCTACTCCAGTGATTACAAGATTCCAGCATCTACAAGATTTGTTTATACTTAATCTCAAGCCATGAAATTAAAAGATGGTTGCTCCTTGGAAAGAAAGCGATAACTAACCTAGATGGTGTATTAGAAAGGAATGACATCGTTTTGGTGAGAAAGGTCCATATAGTCAAAACTATGGCTTTTCCAGTAGTCATTTATGGATATGAGAGTTGGACCATAAAGAAGGCTGTGAGTCAAACAACCGATAATTTCAAATTGTGGTGCTGGAAAAGACTCTTGAGAGTCCCTTGGACAGCAAGGAGATTGAAACAGTCAATCCAGAGGAAATCAACCCTGAATATTCACTGGAAGGATGGATGCTGAAGTTGAAGTTTCAATACTTTGGCCATCTGATGCAAAGAGCCAACTCCTTGATGCTGGGAAAGACTGAAGGCAAAAGGAGAAGAGGGTAGCAGAGGAGGAGATGGTTAGACAACATCATTGACTCAGTGGTCATGAATTTGAGTCAAGTCAAGGAGTGAAGGATAATGGACTGGCATGCTGCAGTCCTGGGGCATGAAGAGTTGTATATGACTTAGTGACTGAACAACAGCAATCTCAAGGCAACTGCATTCCTCTTGGCTCTAAAGAAAAAGTCAGGCCCATCAGCTCAGGAGCCAGGTAAACTGGAGTTCAAATACTATACCTAAGGCTTGTGTGATCTTGGTCACATCATTCCATTTTTCTGAAATTTAATTTACTGGCTGAAAAATGCACCGACCTCGGGAATTATTCTCCAAAACTGAAATTAGAATATAAACAGGTTGACATATAGTGAGTACTCAAAGTATTGCAGCTGCTTGTTCTAATTCTCGTGACTATGCACAGGACAGGCCCGGGAGCCCCCCTACAACCTCCAAACCTCCCCTCCATTTTCATCAGGTCCACGTGGGCATTCCTATGCAGGCACCTCTCCTTTTCTGATATCTATTTCTCCCCAGAACACATAAATGAAGGTCAGATAACCCTAATTTTAAGTTCTATGAACAAGGTGCCATCTGATAGCAAATTCCTCTAAGAGAGAAGTTGTGTCAACAATTACCCTTTCATGTCACCAGAGTCCAATGGTTAGTGGATACAATAATTATTTTTTAAATAAATGAAAGAATGCTTTGAATTATTTATTCACTGGACTTAATGCCTGGACTTAGAAGAGCCCCACTGTATTACAAATAGCTAACATTTCTTATTAAAAATATTTATTTATTTGACTGTACCTTTTAAAAAATATTTCTTTCTTTCTTTGCTCTTGGTTGCAGCATGCAGGATCCTTAGTTGTAGCATGCAAACCCTAACTTGCAGCATGAAATACCTAGGTTCCTGATAAAGGATAGACCTGACCTGCTTTAGGAACACTGAGCTTAGCCACTGAACCACCAGGGAAGTCCCACTAATAGCTAACATTTCTTGAATTCTCACTCTGATCTAGGCTGATGCTTCATTTTATTTGTTCCTAATAACACCTCTATCAGACTAATGTTACTGTTATTCCCATATCACAGGCAAAAAAAGTAGACACGGTAAATAACTTATTTAAGCTTTGTCCAAGCTGAGTTTTTACCCTAGATAAGGCTGAGAAACCTATATTCAGGTCAGGAAGCAACAGCTAGAACTGGACATGGAACAAAGGACTGGTTGCAAAGAGGAAAAGGAGTATGTCAAGACTGTATATTGTCACCCTGCTTATTTAACTTATATGCAGAGAACATCATGAGAAATACTGGGCTGGAAGAAGCACAAGCTGGAATCAAGATTGCTGGGAGAAATATCAATAACCTCAGATATGCAGATGACACAACCCTTATGGCAGAAAGTGAAGAGGAACTAAAAAGCCTATTGATGAAAGTGAAAAAGGAGAGTGAAAAAGTTGGCTTAAAACTCAGCATTCAGAAAACGAAGATCATGGCATCTGGTCTCATCACTTCATGGGAAATAGATGGGGAAACAGTGGAAACAGTGTCAGACTTTATTTTGGGGGACTCCAAAATCACTGCAGGTGGTGATTGCAGCCATGAAATTAAAAGATGCTTACTCCATGGAAGGAAAGTTATGACCAACCTAGACAGCATATTAAAAAGCAGAGACATTACTTTGCCAACAATGGTCTGTCTAGTCAAGGCTATGGTTTTTCCAGTGGTCATGTATGGATGTGAGAGTTGGACAGTGAAGAAGGCTGAGCGTCGAAGAATTGTTGCTTTTGAACTGTGGTGTTGGAGAAGACTCTTGAGAGTCCCTTGGACTGCAAGGAGTTCCATCTCCTAAAGGAGATCAGCCCTGGGTGTTCATTGGAAGGACTGAAGCTGAGGCTGAAACTCCAATACTTTGGCCAGCTCATGTGAAGAGTTGACTCATTGGAAAAGACCCTGATCCTGGGAGGGATTGGGGGAAGGAGGAGAAGGGAACAACAGAGAATGAGATGGCTGGATGGCATCACTGACTCGATGGACATGAGTTTGGGTGAACTCCGTGAGTTGGTGATAGACAGGGAGGCCTGGCGTGCTGTGATTCATGGGGTCGCAAAGAGTTGGACATGACTGAGCGACTGAACTGAACTGAATTGAACTGAAGTTTGACTTTAGAGGCTACAGGAGATCTTTTATCACTAAATGACACCATTGTCTTTAGAGAGATCCTATGAGAATGAATTATCCAGAGAGAAGTATATAAGCATGATAGGACTCAATAGCAATTATATTCCCATTACTTTATCTGGGGCTCATGACCACAGAATAGATCCTAAGCTATGATGACAGGAGAAAACACATCATGGTGTAGGAATGAGGAAGAGACATAATCTGTTATCCTGTCCAGGTCCAGTTCCAAGAAGATTTAGATCAACAGAAGCAACTACCAAATAATAGGTCATCCTTTTGGGGGCTCTTGTGAAAGAAAGTGGTGGTATCTAATCTAATTAGCTGGAAAAATAAATTTCAAAAGAGCTGTTATTTACATGATGAAGATATGCATATGAAGAAATGCTAGAAAGAAATTCTTAAGAAGTGATTGGTAATGAGGCAAGCAGAGAGAGGGGCTTTATCATACCGATACTTTATTAGCTGACAGTTAACTAATAAGTTCTCTTCCATATTACCCAGAAACATATTTAAAAAAATAGCTTATAATTATGGAAATCGTTCTTTTCACGCTCACTATCAGTCAGGTACCCACTCCAGTAATTCTTGCCTAAAGAATCCCATGGACAGAGGAGCCTGGCGGGCTACAGTCCATAGCATGGCAAAGTATCAGACACAGCTGAAGCAACTTAGCATGCAGACATCAGTTGGGCGATAGCTAACACTGATAATGCCTCCACTGATTTCTCACAACTATCCTTTGTGGTATGTATGACTATCCCTGCTGGAAAATGAGGAGGCTGAGTCTTACTGAAGTGAAGCAACTTGCCCAGTGAAAGTCACATAGGTACACATGGGGCTATGGTATGGGACTGAGTCCTGTGAAACTGGATATTTGACTTTTTGATTTACAAAAATTTCAAATGATTTTCCTTTATAAATATGACTTCCAAGTTCATGATCGTAATCACTATATTATGCTTCCTCATGTGAAGAAGAGAATGAAGTTTCAGAATCACTGGAAGGAATCTCACATTCATTTTAGGTTTTCTGGTTCTCCTCTTTCTCTCTTCCCATTTCCCTGAAGGAATTTGACCTAGATGTTGACAAAATTTTGGAAACTACTGGAAAATCTGATTCTAAATGTGTCCTGTAGACCTGTGATCCCTGACTCGTCTTCCACAAGATGCCTATTGACTGCAATGTAATGTACCCCCCTGCCTTTTTTAAAAGGGAAAAAGATAAAATTATGTGCAACTGTTTTAGTTTGTGAAAGTGTTATTTTTCCAATGCTTTTTCTTATTTGCAACTTCTATTCTTAAACATGTCATTGTGTATAAATTTAATATTCGTAAAGTCTTGCAAATTTGTTTGTGATTCATAATTATAGTAATTTACAATGACATGATATTCATCAGTTTTAGGGTAATCTAGATTTTAAAATGTTGCTTAAATAATTGGGACTCTAAATCCTACTTTCACTAACCCCTGTTTCCTTCAAAAATTTTTCAGAAACTGCATTGCCTAATATTATCCTTACAATCAACAGCCCTTAAAATTGATCTGTTTTAGAAAGTTCCCATTGTACACTGCACACAACTTATGTATAAAATTACATTTCAAGAAGTTAAAAAATAGTAAGCTAATTATTTATATTGATTAAGCTAGGCTTTTAAAGAGCTCATCTTTGCTGGCAAAAACACAAGGAAAAATTGGATAGAGTTGTAGAAAATACAATTTTGCATTATAAATAAATGATTCCACTAGGTGGCACTGTTGATTTATCTACTTCTGTAGTTTACCCTCATTTTGTCTTGCAAGCAATTGAGTCTGTTTTTTCTTTTGTATTTATTTATTTTTACAATCTAATGAAAATTCCTGCATAGGAAAGAGCTGATTTGGGCAATTCTGAACTTGAAAAATGGGTGTTTCTTGCCATTAGAAACCTTATAAATAAGCCTCTACCAAATAAGTTAGTTCTTTTGGCATACAAGCAAGAAGGTTGATGACATATGTAACTCCCATCTGGATTCTGTAGGTGTAGAAGCAAACTATCTTTATTTCATCTATATCTCACTATTTGGGGATTCTTTTAAATAAGAATAATGTCACTGGAATATCTTCCTCCTTACCTGCTTTCTCTGGTAATCAGAGACAGTGGCATGCCCAAGAAAGCCAGGTTTTCAATGGCTTTGCAGCCTATGTTGAGAGAAGCAATTTACTATAGGCCTGAATGTGCCTGCACATTCTCTTTGGGTATTCCAAGAACGCAAAACGTTGGCTCTCTGGGCCATTTCTCAAGGTTGCGTTTGCAGGGAACAGCCTTAAGGGATGCAGTCATGTCTCTCTCCTGAAAATAGTAAGCTTGTTTTTATCTACTGTAAAAGTGATGTTTCCCCCAAGCTTCGTGTTCCTCCTCTGTAATCATGCAACATACATCATGGCTCCTTGGTGCTGCCCCCATGGAACTTGGGGCAAGTCAGGAGTTGATGCAAACAAACATGAAGCTCTAGCTGAAACAGTCTGGGAATTGGACTGTTTACTGCAGTGCTTGCACCTGGGCATACATCTCCCCAAGCAACAAAATACAAGGAAACTGTATGAGACTAAAAATACCTGCATGCATGCACAATGGGGCAAATTTTGGACAAAATATACAGAGACCAAAAAAAATTTTTCACTGCTATTTTGAGGAGCCTGAAGCAAAAGCAGGATACTGAGCATGCCCCCTGCATATAACATCACCTAAGGGGCACACCAGACCACTTGACCTGCCTCTTAATAAATCTGTATGCAGGTCAGGAACCAACAGTTAGAATTGTACATGGAACAACAGACTGGTCCCAAATAGAAAAAGGAATACATCAAGGCTGTATATTGTCACCCTGAATATTTAACATATATATGCAGAGTACATCATGAGAAACGCTGGGCTGGATGATGTACAAGCTGGAATCAAGATTGCCGGGAGAAATATCAATAATCTCAGATACTCAGATGAGACCACTGCTGCTGCTAAGTTGCTTCAGTCGTGTCCGACTCTGTGTGACCCTATAGATGGCAGCCCACCAGGCTCCCCATCCCTGGGATTCGCCAGGCAAGAACACTGGAGCGGATTGCCATGTCCTTCTCCAGTGCATGAAAATGAAGAGTGAAAGTGAAGTCGCTCAGTTGTGTCTGACTCTTAGTGATCCCATGGACTGCAGCCCACCAAGCTCCTCCACCCATGAGATCTTCCAGGCAAGAGTACTGGAATGGGTCGTCATTGCTTTCTCCCACAGTTATGCTAGAAAGTGAAGAAAAACTTAAGAGCCTCTTGATGAAAGTGAAAGGGGAGAGTGAAAAAGTTGACTTAAACCTCAACATTCAGAAAACTAAGATCACTGCCTCTGGTCTCATCATTTCATGGCAAATAGATGGGGAAACAGTAGAAATAGTTCAGTTCAGTTCAGTTCAGTCGCTCTGTCGTGTTTGACTCTTTGCAACCCCACGGACTGCAGCATGCCAGACCTCCCAGTCCATCATCAACTCCCAGAGTTCACTCAGACTCAGGTCCATCGAGTCCGTGAAGTCATTCAGCCATCTCATCCTCAGTCGTCCCCTTCTCCTCCTGCCCCTAATCCCTCCCAGCATCAGAGTCTTTTCCAGTGAGTCAGCTCTTCGCATGAGGTGGCCAAAGTACTGGAGTTTCAGCTTCAGCATCATTCCTTCCAAAGAAATCCCAGGGCTGATCTCCTTCAGAATGGATTGGTTGGATCTCCTTGCAGTCCAAGGGACTCTCAAGAGTCTTCTTCAGCACCATAGTTCAAAAGCATCAGTGGCTGACTTTTCTTTTTTTGGGCCCCAAAATCACTGCAGATGGTGATTATAGCCAGGAAATTAAAAGACGCTTACTCCTTGGAAGGAAAGTTATGACCAACCCATAACTTTCCAGACAGCATATTAAAAAGCAGAGACATTACTCTGCCAACAAATGTCCATCTCGTCAAGGCTATGGTTTATCCAGTAGTCATGCATGGGTGTCAGTTGAACTGTAAAGAAAGCTGAGCACTGAAGATTTTTTTGCTTTTGAACTGTGGTGTTGGAGAAGACTATTGAGAGTCTCTTGGACAGCAAAGAGATCCAACCAGTCCATCCTAAAAGAGATCAGTCCCGAGTGTTCATTGGAAGGACTGATGTTGAAGCTGAAACTCCAATACTTTGGCCACCTGATGCGAAGAGCTGACTCATTGGAAAAAACCCTGATGTTGGGAAAGACTGAAAGCAGGAAGAGAAGGGGATGACAGAGGATGAGGTGGTTGAATGGCATCATTGACTCAATGGACATGAGTTTGAGTAGACTCCGGGAGTTGGTAATGGACAGGAAGGCCTGGCGTGCTGTGGTCCATGGGGTCACAAAGAGTCGAACACAACTGAGTGACTGACCTGAACTGAACTGAAGGGGTGGGTAAAACACCTAAGCCACCTGCTATCTGGCCTGACCCCTAGACACACCCTACCTTAACCCCATATAAGGAACCAGCTTGCTGCTTTCCCTCCACTCCCAGGGAGTGAGCAAGCAATGGAACTTATTGCTTGTTCTCATTCCCCACTGCTGCAACAGGGTCCCCAATAAAGCCTTGCCTGAATTTCTTGTCTGGCCTTCGATCAATTTGTATTGATTAAGGAGGCAAAGAATCTTGCTGGGTAACATGGCTACTACTTCTACCATGTTAAATAAAGACTTTTGTCTCTGATCCAGAAGTTTCCAGAAGTCTCTCTTTTTTGTTTCTCTGTCAGTATCCAGAAATAATAAATCCCAGGTTTTCCATTGCTTCTGACAGTATATCCTGTTTTCCATTGTCCTTATCACAGAGAAGATTTTGTTTCAGAATCAACTGTGATTCAGGTGACTTACAAATCACCTAGTGAAGTCCAGCTTTCTTATGTAATGTAGGAAGACTTTCTACTAGATCTCTAAGTAGTAAAGGCCCATTCTTAGGTTTCAGCCTTCAGTGATAGGGAGTTACTATGCCTGAAGTAGTTTCTTACATTTTAGAGTAGCTCTATTAAAAAGTTTAGTTTGTGCTGAGCCTGATTTTTCATCCTACATCTTTCTCTTGGTGGAACTAGCACACTTCTGAAAGCTATTCAGATATTTTGGTCACTTTCCATGTGAGAATACTTCAGACTTCTTTTGTCTTTAGGCTAACTGACTCCTGTTGTTTTGACATTTTTTAATGTGTTGGTTCTTAATTCTCCTCTTATTGTGTTTGTTCTCCATTTGTAATTTGTCAATGTTCTGATTTTTTTTTTAAACTAAGTTCTCAAATATGGAAAAAAAATGTTTTAGGTGTGATCTGATTATTTTTCACTCCATGTCTCTCTCCCTATCTTTTTCCCTCCTGATCAAATCAATGAAGTCGGTGATTCACTCTAATTTATCTTCAAATCCTGGGTATCGAGTGCAATCTCTAATAGTTGGCATGTTCTCTCAACATTTAGTTAAAGACTTAATGTGTGCTATTACCTGGATAGATTACATTACTGTCACTGCCACCATTCTGGGTATTAGGTTTCCAGTCCTATGGACTGACATTTGTATTTGTAAATTTTCATTACTGTATTGAATTATATCAATGAGATGGGAAGGTAACACAAAAAAAATATATTCTGCCTCTGCAACTTACTAGATGTGTGACATTGAGCAAGTTATCATTCACTTTGCTGTCGTCTCCTCACTTGCAAGTGTGTGTGTGTGCTCAATTGTGTCTGACTCTTTACAACCCCACAGACTGTAGCCCACCAAGCTCCTTTGTCCATGGAATTTTCCAGGTAAGAATACTGAAGTAGGTTGCCATTTCCTCCTCCAGAGGATCTTCCTGACCTGGACTGAGTAATCAAATCCACATTTCCTGCAAGAAGGAGGATTCTTTTACCACTGAGCCACTTAGGAATCCCATCTTATCTCCTTACTTCCAAAAATGACAAGTAGAGAGCATTTACCTCATCAGATTTTATGAAGGTTAAATGAATTAATAGAAATCATGTAAAATATGTAGACAAAGAGTAGGCTCTATTTAAGTGTTGGCTGTATCGCCATGGAAGCAGACCATATCTCATATTCATCTAAGTGTGGAAGCGATACAGAGAATAGCATAGACACAATCAGTGAAAAGTAGACCCAACTGGGGAAGGAATCACTGAGGAGACACTGTTTGTGGTTTGACAGAAGGGAAAAGAATTTCCAGGCGAGAAATACAAATGAACACAAGTCTGGAATAGTGAAATTTTTTTCCTTCTCTACCACTAGTTTTAATTAGCATAATATAGGAAATGTATACTGTCAAAATAATGTTAAGAAAACAAAAATACCACCACTCAGAGATGGAGGACTGTCATTTGTATAACACTTCAGCTTATAAAACAGCTTTCCTGCATCATCTCATTTGATACTCCAAACAAAGAAACCTAGAAGAACTAATCAATACTATAGAAGGTAAGCTCTATTATTTTCCCCCTTTATGAGAGGTAATAGAATTCAGCATGACTGCTAGAGAAACAATAGTATTCCTATTAGCCAGAGAGAGAGTGCAGTACAAACCAGTCTCCAACCTCCATTTACAAAAGTAAAGTCACTAGACAATACAGAATGGATCAGACTTCCACCATTAAAAGCTCAACAAAGATTGATAGAAAAATTAAGAACACTTGAATAAATACAGAAACAATTCTAATTCTCAGGTGAGAAGAATAGAAGTAAACATTAGAAATGTCATTGTTTCCTGTAGACAAATGTATGCAATGCCAATGTCAATAAAAAGATGAATAGTACTTGTATTCCTATATTTGGGCTAGTTCCACACTGTTACATGTGGTGATTTTTTTTCTGGAATCACTCAATCAACAGATGTTGAGAACCTATTATGTACTAAGCACTGCACTAAATATTGGGAAGTAGCTATGAAGAAGGCAGGGTGCTTGTTCTCAAGGAACTTATATTTAGTAGAGGAAGACAAAAAAGCTAAGAGATAAACAATAAATTGGGTAATATCAGATATTGATAACTACTATGTAAAAGATTGGAGAAGGCAATGGCACCCCACTCTAGTACTCTTGCCTGGAAAATCCCTTGGAAGGAGGAGCCTGGTAGGCTACAGTCATGGGTTGCACAGAGTTGGACATGACTGAGTGACTTCACTTTCACTTTTCACTTTCATGCATTGGAGAAGGAAATGGCAACCCACTCCAGTGTTCTTGCCTGGAGAATCCCAGGGATGGGGGAGCCTGTTGGGAGGCCGTCTATGGGGTTGCAGAGTCAGACAGGACTGAAGCGACTTAGCAGCAGCAGCAGCAGCATGTAAAAGATAGAATAGTCTAATATGAAAGAGAGCAACTGAAAGGGATTTATTTTATCTAGGACTGGGGAAGATCTTTCTAAGGAAAGATTTTTCAAAGGAAGGATATTTGCATCAGTGATAAAGAAGGGGAAGAACTGTGGAGTTCAGTGACATGAGTGTTCTAAAAAAAAGAAACAGAAAAATTCAAACAGAAGGGAACACAAACTTGCAGATTCAAGGAAACACAGATTTTAAATATGAACAATGGTGGAGCAGAGGCAGATAAGGCTGCAGATACAGCCAGAGCAAGTAAACAATAGCTCACTTTTTTAATGTAAAGATTTTTTTTTAACTTGAGGGCATAGTGATTTGGTTCACTCTGACTTTTGGATGAGGGATGGAATTTGGGAGATCATAGGTGGCAGCTGGGCTTCCCAGTTGGCGCTAGCAGTAAAGAATCTGCCTGCTGAGGCTGGAGACGCAAGAGACCTGGGTTTGACCTCTGGGTCAGAAAAATTCCCTGGAGAAGGGCATGGCAACCCACTAGAGTATTCTTGCCTGGAGAATTCCACGGACAGAGGAGTCTGGCAGGCTACAGTCCATAGGGTTGCAAAGAGGCAGATATGAATGAAGCAACTTTGTGGAGAGGTGGCAGTTACAAGGGCTGTTAGATCTGTTATAGGTTGATTGTAATCTCTCAAGAGATCACTAGAATTTTGGAGAGGAACAGTGATGGGATTAGGCTTATATAAAGGAGGGTAAACTGACAGGACTTATACATTAGAAGGTTAGGAAGGTGATTAAAAGGGAAGAATCAATCTGCAAAAGAATGCTTATATTTATATGTATAATGGAGTCACTTTGCTGTACACCTGAAATTAACACACCATTGTAAATCAACTACTCTAATACAAGTTTTTTTAAAAAAGAAAGTAAAAAAAAAAAAAGTTCTGTGCATCAAAATCTCATGTGACCATCACAACTGTCCTGCCATTATTCATTTTATGATGAGCAAGATCTATTATTTAGCATGCCTTTGATTTAAAAAGTGTTGCCATTGGATTATAAAGAATAAATTAACAGAATATATTTTCGATTAAAATTAGAACAGATTTTTGCCAAGCTATTTATACTTTCATATATTTCATCATTTACTGTTTTTTTTTCTTTATCCTCTACTCTTACCCCCGCCATTTTCTTTACTTTTAAGGTGTTTCTGGTAGTATTTTTGGAATATTTCTTTCTAGTTTCCATTTTCTGAAAGCAATGGAGCAACAACACACACACACAAACATATACTTCTGGATCCAGGGATGGAACCCTGGTTTCCTGCATTGCAGGAGGATCCTTTATCATCTGAGCTACAAGGGAGCCCACATACAAACACACACAACTCTTAATAAGCTAAGAAGCACTTAAGAAAAAGGCAAGTCACGCACATACCCATACATAGACATGCCACTAAAGAAGCATCTTGAAAAAAATGAAATATGTCAAATTGCATCTGTGAAGTTAGTAAATGGAAATGGTACTTTAGTAAGAGAAGAGAAATGTTTATAGAGTATAGGTTAATACTTCAGAGAAAATAATCACTTTTTTCATTATCTAGATGAGGAATATGTGTTCTGAAGTTCAAATGTTCCTTCTCAATCCAGTTAATGTTTTTAATAGTGGTTTGGAATTTCCAAAATAATCAAGGTCCTAAAATAATATGAGGGTTAGAAACTAATGAGTTACCTGGATATGCTCTGATGATAACTGTTGACATCTGACTGCCTGAGTATCTGTGTTGCCCAGGGTTCTCTGTGGTTCTCTTTCACACAGGATTCTTTTTTCTGACTTCTCACAAACTTACTTTCCACTGCCCTTTCAAAGCTTTTAAAAATAATAGATCCTTTTATTGTTAGATTTCTTTTTGTCCTCCAGCAAAAGGAGTGAGATCACACTTCTCCCACCCATGCTCTTTTCATCATAATTTCCCAGTAAATTTTTGGAAATGTCAGGACAGAAAAAAATGTCATATTCTACCACTGAGCCACAGGAGAATGATTATGAATTTTTCTAAGTCTCTAGTCTCAGCTTTCTCTGCTGAAAAATAGGAAAGATAGTAATTCCTACTCATTTTTCCTCAAGGTTTGGGTGAAAATCCACTGATATAGTGAATGTGCTTCATACATAGGAGAATAGTATGAATGTTAGTTATGGGCAGAATTTTATAAACTCAGCTTTATGCAAAAAATGGATTGAAATAAAGTACATGTTGACTTCATCAAGTTAATTTCTACAATGATTTCATGGTTATTTCATTATTTATTTCATGCATTCAGAATATACTAGAATGAAAATGCAAATAGATATTGTGTTAGAGATCCCTGACTCTCTAGGTCAATGGTATCAAAATTTAAGATGAATGCCAATTTTCTGAATTCTTTGTTAAAGTAGATTCTTCAACCTAACTTGCAAAGATTTTTAAGTTCAGTAATTTCAGATGGAGTCAAGGAAAATGCACTTTTAACAAGGCTTCCATGTAATTCTGTTGTTCTGTGCTAAGTCACTTCTGTCGTGTCTGACTCTTGTGACCCTATGGACCATAGCCTGCCAGGCTCCTTTGTCCATGAAATTCTCTAAGCAAGAATATTGGTGTGCATTGCCAAGCCCTCTTCTAGGGGTATCTTCCCAACCCAGGGATTGAACCTATGTCTCTTAACGTGTCTTGCATCAGCAGGTGGGCTCTTTATCAGGAGCACCACCCTGATGAGGTCATTGGAACCCTGCTTTGACCAAATGCTACTGCAGTCTTTGTGTATGGGAGTTTCTGTCAGTGTTGGCCCAGATGTCCATGAATTTGGAATCAATGGACCAAGATTTGGAACTCTGCTTGGTCATTTTCTACCTGAATGACACAGCAAACTGCTGAAACTCTCTCTTTGAGCCTCTGTTTGCATTAGTCTGCTAGGACTATCATAACAAATTACTACAGACTGAGCTGGCTGAAGATAAGAAAGATTTATTTCCTCATAGATCTCAGGACTAGAAGTCTGAAATCAAAGTGTTGGCAGAACCATGTTCCCTCTGAAGACCTCCTGCCTCTTCAGCTCCTGCAGGCTCTGGGCAATTCTTAACAGTACTTGGTTTGTAGCTGCATTGCTCCAATCTCTGCCTCCATCTTCACTTGATATACACTTGTTTTTCTTTGTGTTGTCTTCTTTTCTTTTACAAATTCAGTGATGAGATTTAAGGTTGACCTTAAGCGGTATTGAAGATGGAAATGGCAACCCACTCCAGTACTCTTGCCTGGAAAATCTTATGGACGGAGGAGCATGGTAGGCTACAGTCCATGGGGTTGCAAAGAGTTGGACACAACTGCGCAACTTCACTTTCACTAAGTCAGTATGCACATAGTAGTGTTGTGCATGCATGCTCAGTCATGTCCAACTATTTGTGACCCCATGAACTGCAGTCTTCCAGGCTCCTCTGTCCATGGAATTATTTTGGCAAGAATACTGGAATGAGTTGACATTTCCTTCTCTAGGGGATTTTCCTGACAAAGGGATCGACCCATGCCTCCTGTATTTCCTGCATTAGCAGGCTGGTTCTTTGCCACTGTGCCACCTGGGAAGCTCCCAAGCCAGTATGTATACCTGCATCATAAGTCACTTCATGGCTCAGCTGTTAAAAAAATCTGCCTGCAAAGCAGGAGACCTGGTTTTGATCCCTGGGTTTGGGGAGATCCCCTGGAGAAGGGAAAGGCTACCCACTCCAGTATTCTGGCCTGGAAAATTCCATGAACTGTATGGTCCATGGGGTCACAAAGAGTCAGACACAACTGAAAGATTTTCATTTTTAAGTCACTTCAGTGGTGTCCAACTCTGCAACCTATAGACTGTGGCCCACCAGGCTCCTCTGTCTATGGGATTATCTTGCCAAGAATACAGGAGTGGGTTACCATGCCCTCCTCCAGGGGATCTTCCTGACCCAGGGATCGAGGCTGGGTCTCCTGTGTCTCCTGCTTTGCAGGCAGATTCTTTAATGCTGAGCCACCTGGGAAGCCCCAAGCTAGTATGACCTCATCTTAATTTAATTACAACTGCAGAGACTTTACACATTTCCTAAAATGGTTACAATCACAGGTTCTGGGTGGACATGAATATTGAGGTGACACTATTCAATCTACCATAGTGTCCTTGAATTAAAAAGATATATTATGATACCATTTGAAAGCATCTAGTTAGTACCTTATAGTAGATGCTCATTGAGCAATAGTTTTTCTTCTCTTTTTGTATGTCTTAAACACTGAGTCTCAAACACAAGTATGAAGACCAGGATTAACTACTTTAGATTTACTGTATAAACATTTGAAAAATATAAATTCTAGGCCAAGGCAAAAGGCGAAGAGGGTGGCAGAGGATGAGATGATTACACAGTATCACTGATTCAATGGATATGAGTCTGAGCAAACTCCAGGAGACAGTGAGGGAAAGGGAAGCCTAATGTGCTGCTAGGAGGCCATCAAGAGTCAGATATGACATAGCAACTGAACAACAACAGGCTGCTCACTCTAGATTCTTGTTGTTCAATAATTCTGGGATGAAATACAAGCTATATTTTTCCAAAGTTAACCAGATGATTCTGATCTGCATTCAGGCTTTTAAATAACATTCTTTGACTAAGAATTTATCACTTCAGGAATAGAACTGGAACTCAAGGATACCTCATTTATAGGAAGTTTGCATAAAATTTAAAAATATATACTTCTTACAGCATGCTTTTATTTTGAATAATGATAAGTTAAAGAAAGTGCAGGTATTTTCAGGAGTCAAATTTTACCTTTCTGGTTTCAGTTTCAATTTTCAAGGTAAAGTTTTCACTTGCCTATTATAAACTTCAATGGGATTAAGTTATTAGCAGAAAATTACAGTAAAGACTGAATATTTGAATCACATTCTCTCAAGCCATTATTCTTTCTGCATGTTCAGGCTGTTTTTCAGTGAAGTTTATGAATCTTTCCATTCATGTCTTACACATTCCTTTTAATGAGGTCTTTTTAAAATTAATGTTGAATAGCTCTTTTAGAGTTTGAGTAGTTTTCAGTTTATCTTTCTTTGGCAATTTCCCATTTGATTTCTGAATCTCACACAAATTCTTTTCTTGCTGCAGAAGACTGAGCGCAGTGGTTTCCTCACAGCTTCATGGGGTGACTGCCGTCAGAAGTCTTCCATTTTATAGCCAGGGAAAATCATGGTGACAGTGAAATTACTGTGAATGAAATTTATTTTTCTGATTATAACACTCAACCACTCCTAGGGTACCCTGTCCTTTTGCCACCTCCAGTTGTCACACTTGCTCTGAAATAAATGTGAAAGGGTTATGTGAAAATAAGAAATTAGTCTCATGTAATAATTCACATTTTTAAAATACTTAGAGCTTAGAAAAGAATATTCAGCTACCTTTTCTGTCACCTTGGTGTATTAGCTTTGGCAACTGGATCTGATGCATTAGAACAGGATGTGGATATCTGCTCTTTCAGCAAGACAATACACATTTCATTCGAAGACTTGACTAGATTCTTTATGCTGAACTCGGGGAGATAAGCTAACTTTCCTGGAGTTGCCAAGGGCAACTTGATTGCACATGAAATTAGGAACTACTCTGAAAAAATAATGTCTAGACACATTCTTATATTTCATTTCAGGGAAATATTCACCTAATATCTGTTATCTCCTGCTGTCAAAACACTGCGGATGAAAGCTGTCTCTCCCTTGAATCACATATCTGAGTTCTATGAAAGACTGAGCAAATAGAAGTGATAATATTTCCATGTAGCAGGAAACTTCATTTCAGCATAGAATTATCAAGTAGCCCTAATACATTTGACTTCTTCTGCTTACCCACTTCAGTGTTCTTGCCTAGAGAATCCCAGGGATGGGGAGGCGTGGTGGGCTGCCGTCTATGGGGTTGCACAGAGTTGGACACGACTGCCGTGACTTAGCAGCAGCAGCAGCAGCAGCAGCAGCAGCAGCAGCAGCAGCAGCTTACATTTTTATGTTTGAAATTGTTGACATATGTTCAGGTTGTGCCTCCACTGGTTACCTCAGAAATGTCATTCCATGGAAGATTTCCTTCTCTGCTTTTGCCCTTCTATTTTTGTTATTTATTCAATTCTTCAGATTACAACTGTGTTTTTCTTCATAATAGATGTTAATTTATCTCACTTATGGTATCCTCGTTACTTAGCTATGAAGAAAATCATAGTTGCAATGTGACTATTCATGTATATAAGCATGACTCTGACAATGACTGGGAAAGTTAAAGAGAAAACAAGATGTCACTGATGGAGATTAGAAAGCCTCCCAGCAGGCTCTCTTGTCACAGCCGTATCTTGTCAGTTACTGCCTTTCAACTTTTGGCACAGGAATCCAGAGTCATTTACACACAGGGTGAGTCAGAAACAAGAGATGACTCATTAAAATGTACTCATGAAAGATTGACGGGGAACCCACATATTGATGGAGTCATTTCTTGTGATAAATGGCTCACAAGAAGTCCCAGTACTTATAGCAGCTCTTCAGTGCAGACTCCAAAATCCATCTAATGGAAAATCTGTGCCAGAAATCAAGTTATATTCTCAAAGTTGGTAGGTAAATCTGAATTAGAGCAAGGGAGCAGATCATGAGTAGATGATGACTTTACAGGCTCCACATGGATGTTCTTGCTGACCCTAGAATCAGAATTAGGAGAGAACTCTTCACATAGGCAGAGGTGGAAATGCATTAAGAATTATCTCTCTCTCTCTTTTTGTTTTTTTGGTTCTATTTTGAAATTTTCTTTGGACTTCAGACAGACTATCCTTCTAGTATTAATAATTTACTTCTTGGATACCACAAGATACGTTATTGCTTACCTTTTATACATCACGATGGCTCAACTAGATTTTCAGATCCTGTCTTCCTGTCTTGAGACTTAGAGACATTCTATTTCTTAAGACAGTGTCTGTAGACAGTTGTTCTGAGTGGCAACTGTTGCTACTTTAATAAGTTTACCTTATTTCCAACTTTCCAAGCTCTAGTTTCACTTGATGATGGCTCTCTTTGTGTCTATTAAGTCTCATGTGACTGTCACATATAGCTTTTTATACCTGATCTATGAGTGGTGAAACCTTATCTATGAGTTAAAGAAAACAAAGCTTTGCCACTTAATATCTTACATTGCCCAACACAGACTACTTGTTACAATGAGGTACAAACTGCATTTTAACCTTAATAGTGACATAATTAATAAAACAGTTGTGGTGGAGAGCATAGCAACTTCCCCTTCAGTATCTGGGACAAAGGGCAGTGATGATGATGATGTAGAAAAAAATTAGAATTATATGGTAAAAAAAAAGATAATTGTACTCTAATAATATTCCTCAATCTTTTCAGTGAGATGTTGATTATTAGGTAGGTGATGAAAATTCTTAAGGAAAGAGGAAAAACTTTGGGAAAACTGATGTGGGAAATGTGATGAGGGAGGGGTGTAAGGAAATGCCACTTCCTTTAAATGATATTAAATCCAGAGTTTCACAGATAACTACTTGAAGGGACTCTCTGGATTAGGACAACTGACCAAGGGGCATTAGCCTGTTTTTGGAGTTTTCCAGAATTGCTTCACCATTGTAGGATTCTTCTTTTTCCCCTCCTGGCTTTCAGCAAAACCAAAAGAAGCTGGCAGCTCCAAACAAGTTAAACTAAATAGCACATGATAAAGGTGAAGTCACTCAGTCGTGTCCGACTCTTTGCGACCCTGTGAACTATAATCTACTAGGCTTCTCCGTCCATGGGATTCTCCAGGCAAGAATACTGGAGTGGATTGCCATTTCCTTCTCCAGGGGATCTTCCTGACCGGGGGATCGAGCCCAGGTCTCCTGCATTGGAGGCAGACGCTTTAACCTCTGAGCCACCAGGGAAGCCCAAATAGCACATGATAATATGAAAATATTAAATATTAAGATACTTAGGAACTCAAACGATTAAATTTATAACAACAGATTTGCACTCCCAAACTTATTGGTTTTACTCATGAGGGGCTTCCCTGGTAGCTCAGATGGTAAAGTGTCTACCTGTAATGTGGGAGACCCAGGTTCGATCCCTGAATTGGGAAGATCCCCTGGAGAAGGGAAGGGCAACCCACTCCAGTACTCGTGCCTGGAAAATCCCATGGACAGAGGAGCCTGGTAGGCTACAGTCCATGGGATTTAAAAGAGTCAGACATGGAAACTTTTACACATGGAACCTCAAGAAACAGCCAGATCATACCTCTGTCTCTTACTTTCTTGCTCTTAGCAGTTGCCATATTTAATTCCCAGGGCATAAGAAGAGTATTGAAAAGAGAGGTTAACCTATTATCTAATGTCTGTTCTCCCCCTTTAATTCTCTAGTATAAATGGCAATCACTTCTTAAAGTGATTATATGAAATCCTGCCCTTCAAGTCAATGCTTATTTTTATAGATATATAACTATATTAACAATATAGAGACTCCAGATCTGTAGTTGTAGATTGATAGTCAAGAACAGTCATGTGGGAAGAATTACATCTAAAGCTTTTCTTCATTGGTTGTCATTAAGGGGTTATGAAAACAGTGCTAGCCTAGAAAACCAGAAACACTTCAAAATACAGAATTTGCTGACACATGGTTTAAGATACGATAAACATGATGTACTGATTAAAATGGAATAAATCTATTTAAAATGGCAAGCTGAGGGACTAAAAATTAAGTGAGACACAAGGAGGGCCAAAAAAGAGGAAATGGAAAATCAGAAGACATGAACTGAGGGTTGGTCCCTCCATGAGCATTTCAGGTGATTGGTAGCAAGGGACTTTGGTTTGAATGACTGGTGGGAACAGCAAACAGGGATCCAGGGAGCAGACAATTTGGAAAGAACCAGACTAATTTTTCATGTGTTGTTGTTTCCATTACTGTTCATTTCTGTTCAACATATTTAAAACTGTGTTGACTAAGCTAAATGCCTGACAGAAGGAAAGGAAGAAAATAATGAAAGAAAGGAGGCATAAATGAAGATTTGTTTCTGTGTGGATCTATTTAGATGAAACAAATAATATTTAAAGTACTTTTTGAGGACTTATACTGTAAATTGTTTTTTTGTTTGTAGTTGAGAATGTAATCTTAGTTTTAACTTAATAAGATCTTCAAACTATCATTTAGCTTTTTTTTTTCTAAAAAATGACATTTGAAGAACATGATTTATAACTTATTCAATTAATATATATTGCTTTAGGCACTTCAAAATATGAAACACTCAACCTTTGTAAGAAATCACTTAGGACTCAAATTCAAGCTCACAAAATATTTTCAAAGAGGGTTAAAGAATCAGTGAATCACTTTTTGGCCATTCCAGTAAAAAAATTCAGAGGGAGAACAAGAAATAAAAACACTGAAAATCATTGAATATTGCTTGGTTCATTTCTGATTTTGCTTTTGACCTTGTGAAAGTTTCGTCTATCTTTAAACTCTTTGCTCTTCAAAAGTGGAGCTTTTATCCCCCAGAACTTTTTCAAAGAGGTTATATCTAATGTACTGCCTCAAACAGTTTGTGGGATGAAGCAGGATATGAATTATTAAATAAATAGCATCTAATGTTTATAGTCTGGAATAAAAACATTATGGATGGAAGGAGAAAACTCTTTCAGTTCTGTTTTGAAACCTTGAAATGAAATTTTCTCATCTGTGATTCCATTCTCCTCCTGACTTTTAAGAATCATAAGATTTCACCATGATGAAACTTTATGATTATCTGTTCTTAATAAGAGGATCAGAGTGAATGTGTGAGGAAAACATTTTTTTGTTTTTCCTTTATAGACTCAATTAAAATGTTACTTAAATTTTATTGGAATAGTAGTTTATACTTTTGCATAGTGAACATTTTAAGCTGCATATGTAGGTGCTGAAAAATAGATTGATTAGTCTACATACTCTTAAGCCAATAAACATGTTGAGACTTTTCACTATTAAAATAATCTAACAGAAATGTCTGTTTGGGGCAAAGTTTTATCTAAAAGTTAACAAAATAGAAAAAATCAACATAAAACATCAAATTGCGTAGTAATTAGGTCACTTACTTTGGAAAGCCATCTATTTTTACATAAGGGATTAGCAGTATCTATATCTCTCTATATCTATGTCTATTTCTACATGTATATCTTTATCTAGCTTTTTACTTTATATTCTCAAATTCTAATTGTATTAGAGTGTCTGCCTGCTGCTGCTGCTGCTGCTAAGTCATTTCAGTCGTGCCCGACTCTGTGCGATCCCATAGATGGCAGCCCACCAGGCTCCCCTGTCCCTGGGATTCTCCAGACAAGAACACTGGAGTGGGTTGCCATTTCCTTCTCCAATGCATGAAAGTGAAAAGTGAAAGTGAAGTCACTCAGTTGTGTCTGACCCTCAGCGACCTCATGGACTGCAGCCTTCTAGGCTCCTCCGTCCATGGGATTTTCCAGGCAAGAGTACTGGAGTGGGGTGCCATTGCCTTCTCCGAGAGTGTCTGCTTTACTCACATATAAAAAGATAAGTTTTCATTTTCACCTGGCTGGGTACAATTTGAGTTATAGGGTTTTCATTACGGGACTAGTTTTTAACTTTCCTCATTTCTCTTTCTTCTGGGCTGCATGTTCAAGACTTTGTGGTTGAAGTTAGCACAAGAATTTCCAGTTTCAGTCTCTGAACACTTTGGGATGACCCATAATCCCAGGAACTGGATGTTTCTTCCCTGAAGAGATGTATTTAGTCACCTTTGGAATTTTATTTTTACTCTGATTCATTAAAATATGTTTCTCCTGGTGAATGCCAAAGAAAGTGATGCCATTTTTTGTTGTTGTTCAAGAAAAGGTCACTATTTTATTGTTTATGGGCATATTTTATTATTTATGGGTATGTCCAGGGTAGGCTACTGAGAAACATATGGTAGGGCAAGGCCTCAGCATTTCCAAAGAGATCATAAACACCTACTTCAAAAGACTGCGTTTGTAGAAGCCAATGAAATTTTAAATCAAAGAGAACATTCATCTATAGATTCTGATTACAATTATCTCTTTTAATCACTTGTCACACACATTCTCTTGTCTTCCCCTGGGTTGTTGAGGCTCCTGAGAAAATTTCCTCAGTTATATTTCAGGTAGATCTTACCACTTTGAATGACACTCAGAGGAGGTATTCCATTAATCAATCAGGGATCTATCATTAAGCAAGAACTTTTCCTCAAGTAAGGCACTAATAGAGCATGAAACTCTTTTGGTGAGTTTCACATATAAATTTCAGTTAAACTGTATTCATAGATAACAAGGCTTAATCATTCAGGTTAGCCTTCAGTTTCCATTAAAATTTTTTTACTCAATCAAAAGTGAACTTAATTCAGGTTTATTGTATTATATCAAGAATACCTGATGTGAAGAGTCAATTTATTAGAAAAGACCCTGATGCTGGGAAAGATTGAAGGCAGAAGGAGAAGGGGATGACAGAAGAAGAGATGGTTGGATGGCATCCCTGACTCAATGAACATGAGTTTGAGCAAACTCCAGGAGATGGTGAAGGACAGGGAAATCTGGTTATGCTTCAGTCCCTGGGGTCGTGGAGAGTTGGATATGACTGAATAACTGAACAATATTAAGTGTAAAACTGGCTCATTTCATTTGAAGGCTTTCCCACAACTGTGAGTTGTATATCGACACATTAGCTCTTATCCTTAGTTTCTTCCACTGAAAAGGATCTTCTAAATATATTTTTTAAAGGACATTTTCCAATATACCTATAAAGAAAACAGTAAGGCAAATATTCATTTTTATCCATCATCTAGCTTCAACAATTATCAGCATTTTGACAGTCATGTTTCATAGACCACACTTCTCTCTCTTTTTTTTTTTTTAAACTAAAGCATTTTAAAGAAAACCTTGAGTATTCTTTCCTCCCAGAGGTTCATCAGCATGTGTATCTAATGTATAAGAACCTTTGAAAAAAGACCCACATTACAGCATTATCCAAAGTTAAGAGGAATTTAAAAAATTTTATTACTAACCATCCACTTGGACCTAATTATCTTAAAGATGTCTTTTAAAGCTCATTTGCTAGAATCAGGATTGCTTTTTTAAACTACTGTTTTTCTCCCCTGTCATTGATTTGTTGGAGAAATCAGTTTTTTTCCTTTGTAGCATGTCCTAAATTTGGTTTATTGCTTCCAGTGATGACATTTTTTCTTATCCTACTTTAATCCATACATTCTGCATTCTGCTAGTAAGATCTTGAGGTTTAACTAGATTTAGATTTAATTTGTGGAAATGGTAAGAGTGTTTCAGAGAACATCATATCAAGAATTACATGATTTATGGTTGTCTCACTTTCAGTGATGCTTAAGCTCATTAGTGGGTTGAGATAATGCCAAAGTGATTCTTTTTTAAAAAATTCTTTGTTAAATTTCATTTGATGTTTTTAGTATCATCGTTGTCAAGCTCCATTATTTCATTAGGTGGTATGAGATGATAATTTTACAGTTCTATCAATCCTTTGCATTTATTAACCTGAATACTTCTTTAATGAAAGAAGAATTTTCACACACCAACTTTTTTCTTATCTTGAAATGCAATTTGTTCATAAAAGGCTATATGAATGATTGATTCATTCACTTTATTATTGAATTTTCAAAATAATGAGTTCATATCTTGGTAAGTCCCATGTGTTGTGGGTATTTACAGGTGGTGAGTGTGTTAAACTCATGGATTTTACATGTGTAATGTATTTGTTTTTCCAAAAAATTTAATATTTTAACATTTCTTGCAGGGTTAGTCTGATGGTAATAAATTTCCCCAGGTTTTGTCAGAACAAATTTTTATCTCACCCTCACTCTTAAGGATGATTTTGCTGGTATAGAATTCTAGGTTGTAGGTTGTTGTTGTTGTATGTGTGTGTTTTCTTTCAACACTGAGTATTTTATTCAACTGTCTTCTTATTTGTGTAATTTCATCTACAGGTAAGATGTCACCCTCTATCTGGCTTTTTCAGTATTTTTTCTTTGTTTTTGTTTGTGTGCAGATTGACTGTGACATACTTAGGTGTGTTTTGTTGGTATTTACCCTGTTTGGTGTTTTTCTGAATTTCTTGGATCCATGATTTGGTGTTTGTCATTAATTTAAAAAAAAAGAAAAAAAACTTCCTAACCACTACCCCTTAAAACATTTCTTTTATATCCTTCTATTTTTATACTCCTCTGAAATCCTAGCCATGAATATGTTCCACATTTCTTAATGTACCAGTCTTTTTTTTTTTTTTTTTTTTTTTTTTTTTTTGTGAAGTTTTTTTTAACATTCCTTTAATTTCACTGAATTTTTCCTATTTCTTGGATCCATGATTTGGTGTTTGTCATTAATTTAAAAAAAAAGAAAAAAAACTTCCTAACCACTACCCCTTAAAACATTTCTTTTATATCCTTCTATTTTTATACTCCTCTGAAATCCTAGCCATGAATATGTTCCACATTTCTTAATGTACCAGTCTTTTTTTTTTTTTTCTTTTGTTTTTCTGTTTGAGAAGTTTGTATTAACATACCTTTAATATCACTGAATCTTTCCTTGGACATGTTGAGTCTATTGATGAGTCTATCAGAATATTTTTCATTTTAGTCACTTTTTTTGTATAGTTTCTAGCATTTCCTTATGACTCTTTTTATATTTGCTATCTTTATACTTAGATTACCTTCCATTCTTGCATGTTGTCTACTTTTTCCATTAACCCAGAACATATCAATCATAGTCATATTAAATTCACTTTGTCATAATTCCAATATCTGTGTCATATCTGGGCCTGGTTCTAAAGCACACTTTGTCTATGCAAACTATATTTTTACTAACCTTTTGTTGTGCCCTATAATTTTTGTTGAAAATCAAACATGTTATATCAGGTAATAGGGAGCTGAGATAGTTTGGCCTTTATTGTGAGGATTTCTGTTAATCTAGCTTAGAAGTAGGCTATGTTTAATGTATTCTGTCACTACGGTGTCAGAGGCTTCAAATCCTCTAGTGTCATGGTTTATGGTGCTCCTCTTAGTGTTGACCTTCCGTACATACTCTTCCTTAGAGAAGGTTTGTGTCTTGCAACTCTTGTAGCTATAATTCACTACTATTATGTGGGTGTGTGCTTAGTTGCTCAGTCATGTCTGACTCTCTGTGACCCTTTGGACTGTAGCCTGCCATACTCCTCTGTCCACTGGACTTCTAAGGCAAGAATACCCGAGTAGGTTGCCATTTCCACCTCCTGGGTATCTTCCTGACCCAGGAAATGAAACCATAGTCTCCTGTGTCTTCTAATTTCTGGCTAATTCTTTACCTGCTGAGTCCTTGGACAAGCTCCCACTGCTATTATACTGGAGCTCTACTGGTGTGTGGAAAGTGTGGAAAGGATGCTAAGGGGAAGCATTCTATAGTCTTATGATTATAAACACATGTCTTTTTGTTGACGTGTGTCTCTAGGCTTTGACCCAATTTATCTTTTATTAGTTTCTTGCTTTCAGATAAAAGATATCCCAAGCCATCTTGTACATTGCCTTTGTCAAACCTATATGGAGCAGTTTTTTCAAAAAAGCTTGAAATAATCATTAAAGAGCAAAACAAACAAAACATATCCTTGATGAACATTGGCTAAGTTATTCCATGGTATACTGTTTCCAAATATATTCCAAGAACATGAGCTAAATTATTCCATGGTATATATTTCCAAGGCAAACCATTCAATATCACAGTAAGCCGAGTCTATGCCCCAACCACTAATGCTGAAGAAGCTGAAGTTGAATATTTCTATGATGACTTACAAGATCTTCTAGAACTAACAACAAAAAAAGTGTCCTTTTCATTACAGGGGACTGGAATGCGAAAGTAGCAAGTCAAGAGATATCTGGAGTAACAGGCAAGTTGGGCGTTGGAGTACAAAATGAAGCAGAGCAAAGACTAATAGAGTTTAACCAAGAGAACACACTGGTCGTAGCAAAAACCCTCTTCCAACAACACAAGAGAAGACTCTACACATGGACCTCAACAGATAGTCAACACTGAAATCAGACTGATTATATTCTTTGAAGCCAAATGTGGAGAAGCTCTATAGAGTCAGCAAAAACAAGGCTGGGAGCTGACTATGGCTCAGATCATAAACATGTTATTGCCAAATTCAGACTTAAACTGAAAAAAGTAGGGAAAACCACAAGACCATTCAGGTATGAGCTAAATCAAATCTCTTATGTTTATACACTGAAAGTGACAAATAGATACGTGGGATTAGATCTGATAGAGTTCCTTAAGAACTACAGACAAAGGTTCGTGACATTGCGCAGGAGGCAGTGATCAAGGACATCCCCAAGAAAAACAAATAAAAAAGGAAAATGGTTGTGTGACGATGCCTTAAAAATAGCTGAGGAAAGCAGAGAAGATAAAGGCAAAGGAGAAAAGGAAAATATATACCTGTCTAAATGCAGTGTTCCAAAGTATAGCAAGGAGAGATAAGAAAGCCTTTCTCAGTGATCAATGCAAAGAAATAGAGGAAAACAATAAGATGGGAAAGATGAGATCTCTTCAAAAAAATTAGAGATACCAAGAGAATATTTCATGCAAAGATGGGCATGGGCCTAACAGAAGCAGAAGATATTAAGAAGAGGTGGCAAGAATATACAGAATAACTATACAAAGAAGATCTTAGTGACCCATATAACCACAATGGTGTGATCACTTACCTAGATCCAGACATCCTGGAATGTGAAGTCAAGTGGGCCTTAGAAAGCATCACTATGAACAAAGCTAGTGGAGGCAATGGAATTCTAGTTGAGCTATTTCAAATCCTAAAAGATGATGCTGATAATGTGCTGCACTCAATATGCCAGAAAATTTGGAAAACTCAGCAGTGGCCACAGGACTGGAAAAGGTTAGTTTTCATTCTAATCCCAAAGAAAGGCAATGCCCAAAATGTTCAAACTACTGCACAAGTGCACTCATCTCACACGCTGGCAAAAAATGCTCAATTCTCTAAGCTAGGCTTCAACAGTATGTGAATCAAGAACTTCCAGATGTTCAAGCTGGTTTTAGAAAAGGCAGAGGAGCCAGAGATAAGTCGCCAACATCTGCTGGATCATAGAAAAATCAAGAGAGTTCTATAAAAACATCTACTTCTGCTTCATTGACTATGCCAAAGCCTTTGACTGTGTGAATCACAAAAACTGGAAAATTCTTAGAGAGATGAGAATATCAGATCACCTTACCTGCCTCCTGAGAAATCTGTATGCAGTTTAAGAAGCAACAGTTAGAATGGGACATGATACAACAGACTGGCTCCAAAGAGGGAAAGGAGTATGTCAAGGCTGTATATTGTCACCCTGTTTATTTAACTTATATACAGAGTACATCATGAAGAAATGCTGGGCTGGATGAAGCACAAGCTGGAATCAAGATTGCTGAGAGAAATATCAACAACCTCAGATATACAGATGACACCATCCTTACGGCAGAAAGGGAAGAGGAACAAAATAACCTCTTAATGAAAGTGAAATAGGAAAGTGAAAAAGCTGACTTTAAAAAAGCTCAACATTGAAAAAATTAAAAGCATGACATCTGTCCCACCACTTCATGGCAAACAGATGGTGAAACAATGGAAACTGTAAGACAATTTATTTAAGAAACACTTGCTCCTTGAAAGAAAAGCTATGACAGTGTATTAAAAAGCAGAGACATGACTTTGTCAACAAAGTCCCATCTAGTCAAGGCTATGGTTTTTCCAGTAGTCAGGTACAGATGTGAGAGTTGGACCATAAACAAAGCTGAGTGCCAGAGAATTGATGCTTTTAAACTCTGGTGTTGGAAAAGACTCTAGAGAGTCCCCTGTACTGCAAGGAGATCCAACCAATCAATTATAAAGCAAATCAGTCCTGAATATTCATTGGAAGGACTGATACTGAAGCTGAAGCTCCAATATTTTGGCCACCTAATGTGAAGAACTGAGTCACTTGAAAGGACCCTAATGCTGGGAAAGATTGAAGGTAGGAGGAGAAGTGGATGACAGAGGATGAGATGGTTGGATGGCATTACCAACTTGATGGATGTGAGTTTGAGCAAGCTCTGGGAGTTTATGATGGACAGGGAAGCCTGGCTTTCTGGAGTCCATGGGGTTTCAAAGAGTTGGACATGACTGAGCGACTGAACTGAACTGAATACATAATCTATTGATAGTTATTATATTTACTGATATTTGTTTAATAATTCAGTAATGTTTATTGAGCGCTTTGTGCCCTCATTGTTCTAGGTCTGAAGGTTTATCAGTGAACAATACAGGACTTTTGCATTCATTGCACTTCATTATCGAAACGACAAGCAAAACACAATAAACTCCTTTAAAAAAGTAAAATAATGTTGTTGCACATCGTTAGGTGCCATGAAAGAAAGGAAAAAATAGAGCTGAAAAAGAGGGCCAAAAATGGCTGCATGCATATGGTCTGTTACAATTTTTAATAAATTGATCTGAGTGATCTTATTGAGTGACAGCTGGGTTAAACTTGATATGGGTGAGGGGTTAAGCCATGCTGATACCTCAAAAGAGTGTTTTAGACATATTCTACTGGCCCATATCCAACCACTTACTACCTATCCTATTAAATTATGATGGCAAAATTTCTCTGTCTTTGGAATTAGGTTTCAGTGAGGTGTCACACTAGATATCTATGTAACATTTTGGAGACCTGAAGTACTAAGAAGTTAAGAAATTTAGGCTATAGCATTTGGTATTTTCTGCTTAGAACAGTAAGAAGCCCTAATTTGTAAAAGAAGGAAAATAGTTATGTTATATAAATATTTAAGGAGCATTTTAGAAAACATTTCCAAATAATTTTTACTGGATGTGTCTACAATGAACTGAAAGTGATACCATGCCTTGGATCATCAGTTTTTGAAATTTCCTTCTCAGTCATATTTAATTGAAGAAAATGTTCTTGTTACATAAAGTTCTTTCATGTGCATCAAGAGAACTATGAAAGATCACTAATTGTGATCTCTAATGTAAGAAAATAATTGAGACTTTATTATTAAACTAAAAATGAAGCTGCTATATATAATTTTCTTGTAAGTAAGAATAAGTAAAATAAAATCAAGTTTCTTAGTATAACCTTGGAAAGGGTGAAATCCTGAGAAATCAGAAAGATGAGACGATCTAAAGGAACATCATGAATCCAAAAAAAAAAAAAGTTTTCTGAGCTGAAAACAATAAGATAAAAGCATCAAAAGTACATCATAGTTAACATTTTTCTCATGTATTTTTCCACTTGAACATTTTAACATATCTTTTGAAGTTGCATATGTTAATTTACAATGTTTGAAATTGGTATTTTAATGAGACCAGTCATAATACTCCTTCATACATAAAAGCCAAAAGACCTTAATATATATTACCTTGTTAATTAGCTACAATTCTAAGTTTTAGAAAAGGGAGAGCTTATTATCCCAATGAGAATTAGAGAGGTTAAATTTTCACTTATAATAAAGTGAGATAATAAAGTTGATTCTCACTTATAATAAAGCTGAAAGTAGAAATCATATCTTATTGCTCCTGGTCTAGGGAACACTTAAAAAAAAAGTCCTTTCTTATGTAAAGTGGATCTTTTCCAAAATGTCAGCCTGGGTCACTGGTACTTTTAAAGCAGATGAAGGTGGTTTGGGAGGCAATGGGATAATAATGTGGAATGGGATACAGATTGACTGGAACTTGTACCTGAAAGATCCCTCTACAGATGACTAGAGCAGGAGACCATTATGTACAGATGTTACCCGTTCCTAGCCTTACTTTGTTCCCCGTTCTCCACACTGAAAAGTGAAAGTTAAAGTTGGACACACTGTCGTGTCCAACTCCGAGATCCCATGGACTGTAGCCTGCCAGGCTCCTCTGTTCATGGACTTCTCCAAGCCACAGTTCTGGAGTGGGTTGCCATTTCCTTCTCCAGGGGATCTTCCCAACCCAGGGATCAAACCTGGGTCTCCTGCATTGCAAGCGGATTCTTTCCCAACTGAGCAACTAGCCACACAATCTATTGTGACCAGTTCAATTTCCAATTCTTATTAAGAAAATTATCTCTGCAGCAAAGGCACTGCTTCCAAAAGGCCGCTCTTAAAATGCATACTTAATGACCAAGAGAATAGAAATAACTGAAGTTCTAGTTCAAAAGTCATGAATACTCTTACTCATGTGTATAAATCTGTGGTTGTTGGTTGTGGACGAATACTGTGTTTTGTTATGAAGAATTCTGGCACTGAGCTCAAGGGGAACGAGTTCGAGGGTCAGTTATTGATATCTTCCATGAGTGCCAAAGGAGGAGCTTGCTATTGCTGATAGAGTCTTTTTCCAGAGGTAAGAAATACTTCAAGACAAAGACAGATAAGCCGGGAAGAGGCAAAGAAAGGTGGCAACTTTAGTCCACTTAGACCACAGCTTTAGCACTGAGTCCTTGGAAGTCATGGCTATGGGTCCCTTAGAGTCAGCAGAAGGATAATTCTAACTACAAATTTTGCTGAGAGCTGGTCTTTTTTTCAGCTTTTTTTGGATTATTCACTTTTAGGGTGAGTGTTTTTTTTTACAATTGCAATAACTTTGTGTTAGTTTTTAAATTTTTAAAAAATACATTTACTAAAATCTCATGTGCATTTCACCACAAACCTGTGATTAGACCAGGCAAGAATTGATATACATTTTCTCATCAAAGAGAGAATAAACATAAAATTAAACTCTCTGCCCCCAATTTTATATATCAGGAGAAGAACCACAATTTCTTAATACAGATTATTGTCTTTTCCCCATGAGTAAATCCTTGTCTTGATATATTTTTCAGGACACCCAAAATACTGTGCCAGTTGCTACTTTGCTCTATTCTTATTAAGAAAATTATCTCTGCAGCAAAGGCACTGCTTCCAAAAGGCCGCTCTTAAAATGCATACTTAATGACCAAGAGAATAGAAATAACTGAAGTTCTAGTTCAAAAGTCATGAATACTCTTACTCATGTGTATAAATCTGTGGTTGTTGGTTGTGGACGAATACTGTGTTTTGTTATGAAGAATTCTGGCACTGAGCTCAAGGGGAACGAGTTCGAGGGTCAGTTATTGATATCTTCCATGAGTGCCAAAGGAGGAGCTTGCTATTGCTGATAGAGTCTTTTTCCAGAGGTAAGAAATACTTCAAGACAAAGACAGATAAGCCGGGAAGAGGCAAAGAAAGGTGGCAACTTTAGTCCACTTAGACCACAGCTTTAGCACTGAGTCCTTGGAAGTCATGGCTATGGGTCCCTTAGAGTCAGCAGAAGGATAATTCTAACTACAAATTTTGCTGAGAGCTGGTCTTTTTTTCAGCTTTTTTTGGATTATTCACTTTTAGGGTGAGTGTTTTTTTTTACAATTGCAATAACTTTGTGTTAGTTTTTAAATTTTTAAAAAATACATTTACTAAAATCTCATGTGCATTTCACCACAAACCTGTGATTAGACCAGGCAAGAATTTATATACATTTTCTCATCAAAGAGAGAATAAACATAAAATTAAACTCTCTGCCCCCAATTTTATATATCAGGAGAAGAACCACAATTTCTTAATACAGATTATTGTCTTTTCCCCATGAGTAAATCCTTGTCTTGATATATTTTTCAGGACACCCAAAATACTGTGCCAGTTGCTACTTTGCTCTAGAGAATTCATTATCTCTTTTCAGTGAAACAGAACACTTAAAATGAAATGCTGCTGGTGCTGCTGCTGCTAAGTCACTTCAGTCATGTCCGACTCTGTGTGACCCCATAGACGGGAGCCCACCAGGCTCCCCCATCCCTGGGATTCTCCAGGCAAGAACATTGGAGCGAGTTGTGATTTCCTTCTCCAATGCATGAAAGTGAAAAGTGAAATACTCATCTTTTATTAAAAATTTCTAACATGTTTGATGTGACAAGATAGGAAGAGGAAAAATGTTGAAAGGACAAAATCCTTTAGGTCTTCAAAGACTGCAAAATAAATTGCTACAAACCACCAAAAATACAAAATGAAAAGTACAATATCTATAAAAATATGGGCACATATATAAGAACAAGGCTTCACTTCCACTGAAACCTGTTCAATAGCTGAAAAACATTCATTGAAAAATTGTTACAGCTGTCAAAATTATACACAATTCACCTTTATCAAAAAAATCTGAATGTCAGCTTCTAAATGACATTGGTTTATAGAAATGGAGTAGGTGTTTTCTAACAGAAATAGTATCCCAAATACATTGTTTCCTAATGGAACATCAATATAATGTAATTCCTTTTGACTCTTTACTGATGTCCCTTTACTTCAGTTCATTAATCTCTATAGTCAAGCCTTGATCAATGGTCCTAATTCCAGACTGTATCCAATGGGGAATAATGAGGTAATGATAATGAGGTAATATTAATTATCTTTTATGATTCAAAATTCAGTACTATAATGAAGATTATTATTCCTTCTCTTTGAGTTTTATCTCCTTGTGCCTGTTTCTGCTCCCTTCTAGGAGTCTTTTTTTTTTAAAATTTCTTCCTTGGTTTGACCATGTTTCTTCCCTAGGATCAAAACTTGATTCCATTTTAACAAAATTTTTGCTGTATAGTTATGGACATATTTCTTGTTGCAATTATGGATTCCATTACAGAGCTGATCAACAACTTATGTTTATATTTTATAGAAATAGAGTATTTTTTAATGAAAAGGAAACAGGAGACATTAGAGTTTCATTGGGCATTAATTAGAAAGATGATTCTAAATTAAAACAAGAAACCAAAGGAAAATATTTCAATGAAATTTCAGAATGAATGGTTGATATTCTATCTTGTTGGAGAAAATGGACAATTCAGTGTCCTGGATTCATTATATAATTGTGCCAGCAAAAATGTTTGTAATATATGTTGATAAAAAGTTGTTTATTTTTCTCAAAAATATTTATGTAGGCCAGTTGGCTATCTTGCCTCATCTCCTGTTCAAAATCATGAAATGATCATGAGAATATATAATTAGAAACAAAATCTTATTCTGACTCAAGAGACCTCTCCACCCAATTTTATTATTGAATAACAGTAAAACCAGAATGTGATGCACATCACAGGCAAAGATAGAAATCTCATCTTTTTATATAGATAAGAAGATATAGTCCATTGTATACATGGTTCAAGGTAAACAATAACTGGCCCTCAGATGAGAGGACTTCACAATACCATGTGTAACACATGATTCATCTTAAATCTACTTGGTAAGTGGGATGATCATCTGTGACGGCTAATTGCCTTTATCTGGAGAAGAAACAAACTCTCATATCTTATGGCAGGAGATAGTTTTGCAACCTGGAGCAAGTGACACACAGAAGTTTGGCTTCTCACAGAGAAAGTGGGATGTAGAGACGCTACCTCTAATTATTACATTCAAAGAGATAAGTCCCAGGGCCTCCAGGAAGACCTAGGTCAAATCTGACAAAGGCCTCTCAAGTCTTCAGAGGGATTCATGTACATTTCAAAGAGAGAAAAAAGTACACGCAAGTACTTCTAAGGTAAATACACTTATGAAAAAGAAAGAAAAAGTTTCTTATTTTCAAGAGGGGAGTTAAGTCTCTTATTTTTAATTTGTCTTTGTCCTTGTAACCTCTAGACTCTCTGATACAGGTATCTACTTACTCTATAGTGCTTGTATCAATCACAAAGGGGTCTGGCACATTGAAACTACTGAATCTTCTCCCATGTTAGAGATGGAAGGATATTAATGAGTGCTATAGGATTATTTTT